>JAIUJO010002737.1:0-7500 GCA_023846275.1 Vanilla planifolia
GGTGGACTCAGAGGAGTCGCTTTTCCCACCCTGACTTCTTCAGAGCTTTCCCCGCCGGGCATAGGGGATAGGCATAAGTTGACCGCAGAAATGGACTTTTGGCCTCCAGAGCTCTTGAGTTCCCCTCTGGTTCCGGTCCTCCCTACGGTCGAAGTCATCGACTTCCGGTCCCCAGAAGGTTCGATTCCACCACCATCCAGTTTGTTTGATTCTCTCTCTGAATTTCATCTCAGATGGATGGAGTAACCGCAGAGAAAGAACTGCCCCCTGCAGAAGTAGCTGAGGAAGCAGAAGTTACTGTATTCAGACCAAGACCTCCTGCTAGAGCTACTCAAGAGTCAGTTTCAGTTTCTCGTCTTCTCTTCTATTCGAGATTCTAGAAGAAGCTAATCCGCTTGGCCGCCTCTTTCTATTAACGAGAACGAGATTTCAAACTTTTGCTTTGCTACGAGATTGACACTTGGAACTTCGACTCTTCTCTGAGAAGGGGGAAGCTAGCGAGACCAGTCCACTTTAGCTCGACAGAGGAGGCGCCGAAGTCTCAGAGTCTCAGAAGGGGCAGAGAACAAAGGTTTGAGTTTTTGCATACAGAAAGCCCGGTCCGCCCCTGTTTGACCAGAAACCCGAGGAGTTGAACCTGCCTCATAGAATTTCACCTTCAGAATAGGCAAATTTCCCAGAGGAAGATTGAGATCAGAATGAGAATGGAATTCAGAATGAGAATGGAATCTCAATCAGGGAGTCGAAGAAACCACATCTGTGAAAGCATAGGCGGGAACCACATCTGTGACTCAGAAAGTCAAGTAAAGCAAAGAGAACTGCCGGGCCAGTTGCAGTTGCATCTTCTATAGAAGAGGCGGCAAGCAGACTTCCAATCCAAAAGTAGGCCTTTCCATTGGAATGGAAATCAGAATCCAATCTGAAAGAAAGAAATGAAATACAAGAAAAACAGAAAGCCAAAATCAGAATTCATCAAATCTGAAAGCAAGCGGACTCAAGTCAAGGGCGGCAAGCGCGGGCGGATTCGCTTCTTCTCTATTCAGTCAGTACCCCCACGAGGCGAGGGCTTGACCCGGAGGACTGACATGAAAAAAGGCTGTCCGGGGCAAAGGTGGCGACTGCTTTTTCATTTCATATAATCGAAAGTGGGAAGCCAATTCAAAGTTCAGACTTCGACTCTCGTCTCAGCTGGTAGTGCCTTTCCCCGGGAGCCAATTCAAGATTGAATTCGACTTCTGACCTGCCCCCGGCCTCTGACCATAGAAGAACTCCTAGGCGAGGGCTGCTAGGCCCCAGGCGCCCCCGGCTTCAGTTGGTTACTCCAGCTCCTTCGCTGGCCATATCCTCTATAGTGAAGCCTCCGCTTGTCAGCAGAGCCAAACCCCCTCCGCTTCCAAAAGTGGAAAAGAGACTACACTTCTGTCGCACGCAACGCAAGAAGAATCAATCTTTCCTTGGGGCCGGCGGGTCCTAGTAAAGTACCCTGAAGTTTCGCTTAGGCTTCACCGGACTGAGGAGTTGTTTCGCTTAGGCTTCACCGCACCGGGCTGAGGCTTCATTAGTGAATTCTGAGACTGAGGCGTAGGGCCTACTCAGCATAGTTGGAGGAAATGCTGATATCGAAGATCTTCGATCGTCGACTTTCTTTGCTATCAGCTAGGGGGTCAGGGGTCAGTCTTCCCCTCCTACGATGTTCCAGCCCGGGTGGATTCTGCTCAATTGGAGTGGAAGGGAAGAATCAGACTCTGAGTGAAGTGAAAAAAGCACGAGAGGAAAAGGAAAGTCACACAAAAGGAAAGTCACTCACAAAAGTCAAAGGCAAAGGATTGGAAGTCCAGTCCGCTTGGCCTCTTCTCTCTTCTAGAGTCTCTCGAGTCTAGTATCGGATCGGAGGAGAAGCCCAAGAGGCTCTGAAGGAATTCCTCCACTTCAGTCAGCGGAGCCCCTTTCCGGAGCTTTTCAAAGGAAACCAAAATGGGGAGTTTCTCCAGATAGAATTCCTTCCGGAGCTTTCGAATCCTCCGCTTGTCAGCAGAGCCAAACCCCCTCCGCTTGTCAGCAGAGCCAAACCCCCTCCGCTTGTCAGCAGAGCCAAACCCCCTCCGCTTGTCACTTTCCTCCCTTCGCCCTTTTGGGACTGCGTTGATTCGCTTCGCTCCAGGCGAGTTCCACTTATGCGGTTCGACTACCGTCTCACTTGAACCAAGGTTCTTCCTGTCTGCGACTAGCGCGGAGTACGTCTCACACTGTCCTCACATTTCGCCTTTGCCTTTTTTTTTCCTGAATCGATCAGTGCAGTTGCTACACCTGACCCAAGGAGAGGTGTGGGTCTTCTCCCTGAATCGGTTCAGTGCGCGCAGTCGCTACCTGACCTGAGCGCTGTTCAGAGTTCCGCCTCAGAGGATATCAGTGCAATCCGGTGAACTGGGAAATCCAGTCGCTGAGACAGAGGAAGGCATCTCCGGGGCCGGGCTAATCCCACATCTGAACCTCGTGCAAAGTCTTCTAGCGTGGCATCCTTTTCTTCATATCTGAACTGGGCACAAGCTAATTACTGAAATTGCACAAGAATCGCTTAGTTGATGTGATCTTGATCATTTTCTATATAAATGAACTCCTTAGCGCTTCTCACTTTGTCTTTGCTTTGAAGGGGCTCGGCGCCTCCTATTTGCCCCCTGGCTATAGAGTGATAGCTTCCCTATTGAACTGATTAGGATTCCAATTACACCAATGTCAGTCGAATGCTTTAGATACTATAGCTCGATATACCATAGAATACTCAACTCGAACTGTGAGGCCACCTATCAAAAGAAAGAATGAGTTGTTTTCTGAGGATAAGGGCTAGCCAGCTTCTCGTTCTCGCTCCGAGACTTGTTGTCAGAAGAGAAGAGCTCCGAGATTTGTTGTCAGAAGAGCCTGTCCTAGACTTCTTCTCAGTCGAGCCAGTCCGAGACTTGTCAGCAGTAGATCTCTATCCGAGAGACTTATCAGTTTCAGTCGCTTGCTTCACTCCGAGAAAAGCCACCCATTTCATAAAAGAACAAAGTCAAGGGGAGAGATTGGACCTCGTTGAGGAGAGATCAGCAGTTGCTGCCTTTGCCTTTGAATTCAGGGTCAACTCTTTGACGACACACTGACTCTTCTTTGTCTTGAGTACCCTTCTTCTTCCCCTGCCGGGTGCCTCGCCAACTATAGGCCTAGCCCGGAAAAGCCCTAGTCGCCAAGCTGAGACAGGTCCGCAGCGCTCAGAGCAGAGACTCACGCACGGGGGCTCAGGGGCTCAGTTCAGTAAATCAGTCAGGCGGCTAGCCAGCGGGTCTCATTCAACGCAGGCAGCTGACGCACATAGATCCAAATCAGAATTGACCTCGAACAAGAATCCATGATAAGAAAGAATCAGCAGTCTTTGCTTTGGACTGATCAGGAAGATTCTCTGGTTTTGTACTATGCACTAGTAATCCCAAGTGTCCTTATTCACATGCGTCTACGTCAGAATCTCCTATCACCTTGTTTTCTCTAACTATTTGAGCTGCTTAGCATAGTTCCTCCTTCCTATAGTGAGTCAGAATCAAATGGAGAGGGTTTGATGATGCCTTTTCTACCTGAGGTCTAGCCAATAGACTAGGCTCGGTGGACCCATTCCTTCCCTTTTGGTCACTACTCCTCCGTCGTTCCTTCCTTCGTTGCTACGCGACTCACACGTCAAGTTCTTCGCCCTTTGGGCTCCCTTCATTGCCTTCGACTATCGTCTCACAAGGGAAGACCCTTGCCTTCGCCTGACGGCTAGTTCAAAAGGATTTTGCTTCGCCTGGCGGCTCAGCTATTAGTGCCATTCGCCGTTCCGGCTCACAAAGGAAGACCTTTGCTTCACCGAACCTTTGAATGAAATGAAGGGTCAGCCCGAAGAGGCGGGTAATCAGGGGAGACCCAACAAGCAGAGGAGCTAGGGGTCAATTGTTTGTCCCGCCCGGAAAAGCACTCTGAAGTTTCAATCTCAACTCTCAAATATCCCGCGGGAAACTGACTCCAATTCAGCTATGCGCCTGAATCGAATTTCATTCATCGAAGAACTGTCGCTCTAGGGGGTGGAGCTCTCTCTCTTTTCGATTCCGAAACTCCACGCCCGTCTAGCTACGCTGGAGGAACCAGAACTGGGAAAGGGAAAGGGCTAGCTGCCTACTTGACTGAAGCCCCACGGTCAGATGGGGAAAAAAGGAAGGGCGCTTGACTTGGGTGAGGACTCTGCTTTTTTTTGCTTGACTTTGACTAGACTTTGACGATGCTGGAAAGCGGAGTTTCTCTCTTGCTTGTTTAGGCTCATATCATGAGGAGTCAATTTCTCTCTTCTCTTGTTCAAGCCTGGCCGGAAAGGATAGTTATGAACGTGTCTCGTTCAGAGAATCGAATGAATCAACTTTGGGTAACGAATCACAGAACTCACAGCTGTGATTTCACTGAGAGCAGAACTCATTCCAGCGGCCGGGCAACTTGAACTATGCCCGACGGCCCTCAGGGTAAGGGCAACTCTCTTTCGGAGGTCTCAGAAGAGAATGAGACGTGAGTCTACACACGAAGAACGGCGAGACGAGAGTCGAGCAACGAAAGCTGAAACTCGTAGCTCTTCTTCTGCTGAGGATGAATGAACTAGCTCAGGAGCTGAAAGCTGATTTGATTCATCAGTGAAAGAGGAAAGCCGGAATTCCAGTCGAGGCTCCGGATCCCGATTGGACCTTTTCCAAGCCCGGCCAAGATCAGAAGTTCCCATCTTTCAAGCTCGAGCCAGAGAGGAGGGAGGAGAAACAGAATTCTTTGAGTAGACCCGTATTTCTCCGCTCCGAAACAAGAGATCAATTGACTCATTTCCGGCCGGCTAGGCCAGGCCACTTATTGAAACAGAACTCCTTTCCGGGGCTAGAGATCGAAACGACTTGATTTCCGGCTAGTGGGAATGATCTGAGAACTTCCGAATCCGCTTTCTCAGCTCAGAGACTTTACTTGAGCTTTAGCTCAAAGCTCCTTGATTTCAGAGACTTCCGGTTCATTTGCTTCCGGAGAATCCTATCCAGTTTCGTTTCGATTTATAGGGTCAGGTCACAAGCTGATTTGATTCAGAAGTTCTCGATTCCAGATTTCCCCGCCCCGAGTCACACGCCCTCCCCTCATTCCGAGCAGCAGAGGAGAGCTAGTTCCCATTTCATTCCGACCTCATGATGAGGAGATCTGAATCCTCTGAGCGCTTTCGGGGCCCACCTGAGGGGGGTCCTCCGTCCTACTCTTTCTCCTCCCCGAATTCATCTTCTGAACCGCCAAGTGGAGGAGACTTGACTAGAACCCGGGCCGGACCGAAGTGCGTCAGCTGCCGCGCTGCGGAGAAGAGGGTCTCTGGCGCGCTGCGGCTGCGGGTCTTCGATGAACATCTCAGTTGCTACCTCCGCTTGTCAGCAGAGCCAAACCCCCTCCGCTTGTCAGCAGAGCCAAACACCCTCCGCTTGGCCCTGAAGGATAAGGAAAGGAAGAGGCCCGGAGAAGAAGCGAATTGGCCCTCTTGCTTGAGACTCCTTCCTTCGGTTCGGGCATGACTGGTTCCCAGAGTCAGAGTGTGACGTGTGTCTAATTCACGTATGGCTGACCGGGGGGCAATTACTATGCGCTTAGCCCGGAGTTTGATCTCGGCAATTCCATTAGATCAGAGCCTATCCCCGCGTCAACATCAAACCATTATCCCCCCCATTCCCATTCTCGTCGGATCGCAAGAAGGGGGCGGGGGAGCAAACTCAATTGTTTTCTGGTTTGAGCCAATGGGTTCCCCGGTTCCACTATGCTCTGTATGTCAAGGCGACGCCGATCGTCAAGTGAGATATCCCAGACCTCCGCCAA
Organism: Vanilla planifolia; assembly: GCA_023846275.1. NCBI lineage: Eukaryota > Viridiplantae > Streptophyta > Magnoliopsida > Asparagales > Orchidaceae > Vanilla > Vanilla planifolia. The sequence continues at coordinate 5,878 of JAIUJO010002737.1, forward strand.
CTCCACTCATTCTCAGGCAAAGCGTCGCTATTCCCACCCGCAGTCTTTCTTCTCGTCTCGCACTCTTATATATTCTATATAAATCGAACTCTTTTCTTTTCCTACGAAAGTCCACAATATAGAGAGGTAGATTCAGAGGAGGTAGAAACACTAAGAGCTTCGCTTCAGATTCATAGGAAGAGAAGACGGGCAAGAGCGGATTCGCTTCTTCTTTTGTACTAGAAACTCGAACTTCGGAAGACGCTAGCCCAAGCCTCAGTCTGAGAATGCACTTGAACTTGAATTCTGGGCACCCGGCGGAAGTTGTCTCCTCTCCTTTCAGTCGAGTGGATTTCATCTCCTCGCCTGGATCCGGTTTCTTACTCATTTCTTGTCCGAAACTGGCCCCGATTGCCTAACAACTGCACCTCTGCTTCAGGGAACTCCCCCCTACCTCACTCATCACTTAGTTGGAACGAGGAACACCGGGAACTAACCGAAGAGCTCACTGCTCAGACCTCACTCCTCACTTTTTTGAAAACCAAACCAAAAATCTCAAAATAGAACAAAATCGAAGAAAGAAAGTTTTTGTTGGACTTTTGAGGGTTTCGTTTCTTGTGATGAGGACTTGCCTCAGAGAAAGCGTAGCTGGCAGTAGGAGTGAGATAGCGATAGTGTCAGTCAACCATCCATGCTGAATTCAAGTGATCAGCCCCTCCAGGATCGAAAGTCACCAACACTGACTGGATCTCTCCAGTATTCATGATGACAAAGACCTATAGCAGCCTCGCTCGCTCCTAGCAAAATGGATGAGATCATTCGTCAGACTTTGACTTTGACAAAAGCAGAAGGGCGTGACGATCAATACCTAGGAGCTATGGTTGACCTTTGCAGTCACCCACTCCTACAGTAAACTGGAAACATCAACCATGTATGCCGCCTCCTGTAAGGTCGTCAAATACATTCCTACAATCGCCTACTTTGGTAGAGCGTCGAGGATTACACATTGGCTCACTTGATGTAGGCACCTGGAGCGATGCTATGGACCTAGCTGCTATTGCTAGGTCAAAGGAAAGGATGTGCCGACAAAAGTCCTCCTATAAGCTACTGAGGCTAACACCCTTAGATAACCACTCCTGATGAATGCTGCTTCCAACCAAGATACTGTTCTCCTCGATGCGGTTCTTTTCCCGCTTGTGCTTTCATACCCGGACTTCGCATATTACTTGGCACCTGCCTTCAAAGACATCTCAATAGCGGTGATGTCTGATCTTGATCTTGCAGACATCAGATCGGGTGAATAAAGTGCTCAATCAGACCTTCTTTTAGGTGGCCTGTTCCCTATATAAGATAGTGGGACCTCCTTGCTCTTCTTCTTGACCCTGAAGAAAGGACGGGTTCACTCCGTCACCTATTGGGCAAGTTTGCTCTTCTATCCCATCCTGACTCGTACCTTCACCCGACATTGTACTGTAAGGCAAGGCTGATAACGTCTGTCAAAAAATCAATGCTTTCCCCGCTCGTTGGCCAGTGATAGTACATAGTAGGCTTCTTTCTTTCCGTAATCGGATATGAAGCTGCCGCCCCATAGCTTGTGATATCGGCGATGGAAGGAGTTTGATGCTTGCTGATAGCCTGACTTTC
>JAIUJO010002737.1:12500-20000 GCA_023846275.1 Vanilla planifolia
TCCTATTCACTCGAAACTGGATCGAGCTCTTTCCAATTCAGATTGGATAAACACCTTCCCCAAGACTGATGCCTGGTTTGCCCCAAATGCCTTCTCTGATCACACTTTTGGAATCATTATGAACAAATGGGAAGGGAAACCTAAGGCCTCTTTCCAATTCCAAAACTACTGGCTTCAACTTCCGGGCTTCACTCACTTTTTCAAGGAAATTTGGTCTATGCAAACTCAGGGGGATCCCATTTTGTCCTTCCTCGCTAAGCTCAAGAATGTCAAGAACTGCCTTCGCAACTGGGAAGGCAAGAGATCCAGTTGGCTGGCGGATTCTCTTTCCGCCAAAGAAGCGGAATTGGAGAGTTTGCACCTTTCCATCAGCAGGAATCCCAGTGATCCAACTCTGATTGATAAAGAGAAATCCTGTAGACAGGAGCTCATCAATCTCAAAGCTCTGAACTTCTCTTGGGCTGCCCAAAGGGCAAAGGTCCGTTGGCTTCGGGAGGGGTAGGAAAACTTGCAATTTCGATACAGCAAAATGAAGAGTAGAAGAGCAAAATGAAGAGTAGAAGGGGCTTCAATTCCTTGCGTCTGCTTGATGCTAATGGTGATCCTATTACTGACTCAAGCCTGCTTGCCGGGTCGATTATCAGACATTTCTCAGAGCTCTACAATAGGCCTCACAGCACCTCCCCGACATCCACCCCGGCTGGTCACAGCCTATCTCAAGAGACCGCCGCCGGCCTGATGAAAAACATCACGAAGGAGGAGATCGTCTGTGCTGTCAAGTCCTCTCCCCGTCACCAATCTCCTGGGCCTGATGGGTTGACTGCGGAATTGGTTATTGCTTGCTGGGATGTGTTAGGCAATGACTTTTGTAGAGCCATCAATTACGCCTTCTCCACGAGAAAGCTCCCCGATTGCGTCAAAGCAACGGCTATCACCCTCATCCCGAAGACGAAAAATGCAAATGCAGTCAAGGACTATAGGCCCATCTCTCTATGCAACTTCCTGTATCAGACCATCGCGAAGATTCTGGCAAACAGGCTTCAAACTAGAACCCCGGAGATCATCCATAACGCTCAGGCTGCGTTCATAAGAGGCAGACAGCTTTCGGACAACATTCGTTTAGCCATGGAGCTTGTCAACAAATTCAGTCACTCTTGTTCAAAGAAGGCCTTTGATGCAAATATTGATTCTATATCCAATTTGATTCGGTTGACAGAAATGCGCTTTATCACAGGCTTGCGGTGAAAGGCTTCCTTGACACTTTCATCGACTGGATCAGAATGTGCACCCAGGAAGTGAAGTTCTCTACGATGATTGATGGTGCTATTCAGGGTTCTTTCAGCTCCTCGCGCGGGCTTTCCTCTCTCCCCCTTTCTATTCCACATTTGGATGGATTCCCTTTCCTGTGCCTTGGATATGCTGGCTAAGGAAAACCAATTCAAGGCCATCCAAACTAGAAGCTTCTGTGTTAGCCATCTGATTTTTGCCGATGACTTCATCGCCTGTGGTAAGGCGGACCGTAGCACTATTCTGACCCTGAAGTCGGTGCTGAATGATCTTTCTTCTGAATTTGGGTTGGACATCAATAAAGACAAGAGCTCTATTATTCTCTCCAACAGTGTTCAGGATAGAACCCCCTGGCCAGCCTCCTTGGGTTTCCAATTGGTTCTCTTCCTATCACTGACTTGGGGCTTCCTCTATCCGCTCGTCCAATCTTGACAAGGGATTGCAGCAACCTTCTCCAAAGAGTCCAAGATCCAATTGGTGGATGGACTAACCGCTACCTCTCTCTTGCCGCCAGACTCCAACTGGTTCAAACTTCTATTTCAGGAATGCTCCATTTCTGGTGTCAAGCCTTCACGATCCCCAAGGCGGTGTTGCGACAAATTCACAGTATGTGCTCCCGTTTTCTATTGCATGGTTCTGTGGAAAGGAAATGGATCACGGTTGCATGGCGAGACATTTGCACCCCTAGACACCTTGGAGGCTGGGGCGCCCCGGATGCTATTCGGCTCAATCAGGCCTACAGTATCAGAGCTGCTTGGCTGATTCTCACCTCCGATGGGTTTTGGGCTTCCTGGATGCGCAGGAAATATCTTGCTCGCACCAATTTATGGAGTGTTTCTCGATCCTCTGGCTCAGCTGCTTGGAAGGCCATTTTGGCTGCTAGGGAGGACCTGCGGGCTCGCTGCATTTACAAGCTCGGCAATGGCAACACGTTTTCCTTCCTTCATGACCCATGGGTTCAAGGAAAAAGCATCCTTGACCTCTTGGGCATTCATGCTTATAATCTTGTGGAACGTCCCCACTCCCCAGCCAGCTGCTTCTGGAGGAACTATGGTTGGGTTGCCCACCCGGACATCATCAAAGTCATTTCCAATACCCGTCTCATCCCTGGGGAGGCTGATCACATTGATTGGAGGCTCGGCCCTGACTACTCCTTTCAATCCCTGTAGAATTCCCTTTTTGACGCCCAATCCATCATGGAGTTCACTAAGTTCATATGGTTCAAGAAATGCAAATCGAGATACAGCATCTACTTGTGGATGGCTTTCCGGGGCAAACTGAAAACCTCAGACATTATGGCCAATCTTGGGCTTGGCGCTGCCTTAGACTGTCTCTTTTGCGGGTCATCAAAGGAATCGCATGATCACCTCTTTTTTGGATGTTCATACTCCAAGGACACTCTCCAGAAGATCTTGCCGGGTACTGCTCAACTCCACCATCATCTATGCCTTCAGCAGCTAGCTACCTACCTGTCCAGCACCCACAATGACTCCAGAGAAAACAAGATTGCCCTGGGTATGATCGTTGACCACTTATGGAGGGAACGTAACAGGAGGCAATTCCAGGGCCAAAGTATGCCTTCCGGGGCACTTTCTGCTATGATTCACGCTGACTTGAAGATCGCATGTGCTTAGCTGTCTATGCCGCTTGCTTGATTCATCTGCAGTGCTCTTGTCAGTCTTTCTCTTCTCAAAGAGTGGATCCCTGACCAATTCGAGGATCACCTTTCCTGTTTGGTGCAGGCTGGAGTCTGTCTTAGACACTTCAATGGAAAGTCTGGCATCCATCCACTAGACTCCCGAAACTCGCCCAATAGACAGACCTCTTCCTTTTCGGTTTTGATGCCTTGGCGGCAACTCGGATATGAGATCCTTCTCATCTGTCAACGGAAAAGAGGATCAGTGCAAAGAGTCCTATGCTGATGAGACTAGGGCGCTTGAGAGAACTACGGAAGAGCTCCGCTATCACCTCAGAGAACGATTTTGGACCAAACAGAGATTTCCCTACGCAACGGGAGTTCAGAAAAGGCAGAGTGGTGAACACGAGTGAGAAAGGTAGGGTTCAAAAGACATCAAAACAGAGAATCAGCTTCGCACCTCATGTGGCATCTGGAAAATGATGGTAGCGTCAGATTGGAAGTCAAATGAGACACTGGTGGGTAGGGAAGGTATAGTAGTGTTCAACCCTGGTGTGATATGAGAGACAGATGTGGCCCTTTATGAGTCAGGGGAATCGAGTTGTCCTGCCTCTCTAGTCTCACTCGACCAAAGAGTAGTAACCACCGAGAGTGCCGTGGGAAATGCCATTTCAGAACCGGGTGAGGAGGAGGAAGAATCAGTCTTCTGATTCTTCTGCTTCAAAAACAGATGGGCGCGAAGCGTAGCCGGAAAGATCATATCTTCTTGGGATGTCTCTCGGCCAAGCTCCATTTAGAGTGGTCCCATTGAGTATGCTATAGAATGAGGTAGAAGGCACCTAGCGCCCCGGGCAGAGAAGCCACCAGCGAATATCTCATCAAGAATCGTACTCACGAACCAAAACCAACGAAGCCAAGCCAAGGAAGACTACGCTACGCAAGGTGTCTACGCTGGCTCCATCCATATCTCCTGAAATCCGGATCTCCATTCGGACGGTTCACCCGCCCAACCTCGACAGAGACCCCTAGTTCTAGCTATCGATGACAGTGCTATATACCTCAGGCTGCCTGATTCATTCGAAAGAGTTCCCGATCGGGATCAGCGGTCTCTGAATTCTCTGTTTTCCAAAAGATGGGCTTGGCATCCCGGTGAGGACAGATTGGGTAGCAATTAGACTCTTGTATGGAATTCATCCACTTTGAAGCTTCTCCTTTCCTATTCTTGATCAAATGAGGAATCCTGCGCAAGCTTCGACTCAGTCGCAGCCGCACCGACCAATCTTGATGACACAAGGGTGGTCCCATTACGGTGGATTGGGAATCTGACATCAGGTTCAGGTAGATCCCGCTCTTTGGTCAATGGTGAGCCGGGGAGAGAAAACAGGGAATTCCAATCCGAAGAGGCGAGACGAGAGGCCGTAGGTGAGAATCCGGCTTTGAACTGGATGTCACAAACTCAAGGGAAGTGGGCACCTGGTGGAATATGCGAGCTGTAATGACCAGAGATTGGCCGTGAAGCTGCCATGACCATAGGTAGGAAGAATGAGCACTTTTCGACACAAACAAAAGAGAGCTATTGTAGGAAGTGGGCTCTTTGCTCCTTCCCAGATCGGACTAGCTTCGTAGTTCCGTGGATTCGAACGAAGTGGTTCCAACGAACCAGGTCAGGTATGAAGCAGCATTAGCCTCAGAATCCACATCTGAATCCGCATCCGATTGCTTCATATGAATCAGACAAAGCAGCTGAGGCACCCCAAGCGGCAGAAGAGGAAACTCCTGTTTCCAGGATTCCAGAACGAGGTCAGCCTGACCCGCAAGCAAGGGGGCTTGAGCCTGTTGGATAGAGGTGCAGAGTTGGGTGAAGGTTTGAAGACGCCCGCCCTCACTACTCGGAAGACAGAGTCAGGTGCTAGAGCAAGGTCTTGAGAGTCAGCTCGTCCCTGGCGCGAATCAGTCCATTCTTGAACCAGCTAATCCGCCATCCAGTATAGAGTCAGCAAAGAGTTCTGGTGCCCGACCAGAGTCAAGTTGTAGTTCTCCTTCCTACCGAACAGGTTGGAAAGTATCTGAGGCTGAAAGCCGAGGATGGGAAGATGGTTGACCCAGAATTGACATCAGACAGACGGCCCAACTTCATCACCAAAGGAAGGAAGCGCTTTGAATCTTGTCTTGTTAGACAGATCCGGCTACCCAAGATTTCGAATCACAAACAAAGCGAGGAGAGCGGTCTACAAGAGTCAGCGAATGGCACCCGCTGACTAAAGAAAAGAAGTCTTGAATATATTATCTCCCGTTGGCCGTTCCCTCTGATCAAAAAGAAGGGTTGACTTTCCTTATGTGAAAAAAGAAGGGTGTACTTTCCTTTTTTCTTCCGTTCTCTTTCAATCAAGAAAGCAAGGCTCTCCCAAGGCATGTGTTGCACATGAACCCCTTTTTGACATGCTTGGTGCATACCTCGTCCATCCACTAAGATGAACCTCCCCTATTGTGCACCCCTCCTGACTATGCTTTCCTGAGAGTGATGAGCTAGTCGTGAGGTCCCTTTATTGTGACACCTTTCAAGGTTCGATATCGAGACTATTCTGACTCCCTGGTTGAGTAGTCAGAATGAATCAATAGTGCATTTGGAAATGAAACAAAACAATAGTATGGAAAAGCGCTTCATGACATGAGTGATAGGGGGTGTACTTCTTTTTTCTTCTTCTTTTTTCTTCTTCTTTTTGAAAACAAAAAAAAAAGCAAATCTATCTTGAATCAAAACAACAACGATGGGAAAAGAGAGTCAAGCACTTTTTCGAAAATCAAACTCATTTCCAAAAAAGGAGCTCACTTTTGTTCTGTATCTTCAGAGCACACGCCACGCAAAAGCAGGAACACAGGCTACGCACAAAAGACGACCTGGAACAGAACGCGGCAAACACTTCCCCTATATGTCAAGGATCACCGCCTGGGCCTACAACTCTGATGAAATCTATACACCACCCCTGGCCACCCCCCAGTCACCCAGGCGGGGATTCATCACTGGCTAGTGCTTTTCAAAGAACAGAACTGATGAAACTCATTTGAGCGGCCGGGCACCAATTGATGCCTTCCAATTCCAATAGAATATCTCATCTGAGACCACTTTCTTATTATATAATATATCAGCTCGTTACTTCTCCAAGTTAGCTGATCGGAGAAAAAGTCAAAGTTCTAGTCGTCAAAGGGCAAAGGCTGAGAAAGCGAGCTTCTCTTCTTCTTCTGACCTAGATTGATGTGATGATGACCTCACTACTAGGAACTAGAAGCAAGCTGCTTCTTCTTCTTCGAAACCCGGTGCTGCTTCTTTTTCTTTGATTCTGAACCGGGCCCCGGCCACCCGAAGTTTCGGATTTCATGAGTTCCGCTGTTCGTTGAGGAAGAAGGAAAGGAGGCACCGCCGAGGAGACGATGAAGTCGAAGCTAGACTCTAATAGCTGAGCCTCAATCTCATATCTAATCTAATAGAAAGAAGTCGTCGAAGAACTAGCTTGCCTCATACGTCAAAAAACCTCCTACCCAAGACCAGACCCGAGACTTCATGAAACTGATGATACTATGAAGCTCTTAGTTATTAGCTACGAGAGGCCCTCAGGCTGAGCTGTCAAGCGAAGGCAACTTGTTGGTGAGCTTTGAGAAAAGCGAAGTTCAAAGAGTGATGCTCGTTATGAACGTATGAACGGGAGGTCTCAAAGAGTGAGCCCGTAGGGCGAAGGTAGTTGACTTGTGAGCCTGTCCTCGCCTATAGGCTCACTACGGTCCGTAGTTCTGCTTCCTAGTCTCGACGTCCGTCTCGTCAACGTTGTTGCTTCGACTAGCGTCGTACGTCTTGTCACTCAAGTTCGACTAACGGCTCGACATTGTTCGACTCTCGTCTCACATTACATTGCCATTGCCTTCGCAGGCGAGGTCAAAGAGTGAGCCCGCAAGGGCGAATGAAAGGAACTTCAGAATCCAATCTGTCTAGCACTTCGGAAACTTTGGTCCGGAGGAACTGAGGTGGTACAGTGAGCCGTTAGGCGAACAATCGAATTTCCGGAAAGCTGGCCACAATATGATTTTTCAACTCCTCTGCTTGCCCCTCTGCTTGAATTGAAGAGGATTCCGGACGGAAGCTTTTGTTCTCAGTCTCAGTCAAGTCTAAGGAACGTCTTCAACGGGAGTCAACTCGAAACGACTTGAACGGAAGCCAACTCGAGACGACTTGAACTCTTGCTTGGCACTTTGGACCAGGGGAGTCACCTTTTTTCCAACCTTCTGTCGAAGCAAGGGCCTTTCCAACCTTAGTGGAACCTGCCAACCAAGTTTTGTTAGGGAGCCGGGGAGTCGAGTCACTACCTTGGTGTGCTTGGCGCGCGCCGCTGTCTCACCGGCGGGGGTTGGGGTTTCCCCCGGGGGTGGCAGTTTCCCCCGCTAATCAGAAAGGAGATTGACGCCCACCATTGGTTCCTACCATATGTATACACAGTGGGCAGAGGCAACGCAAGGCAGAGTAGGCCCACCAAGCAGTCAGGGGCGGGGGAACAATCTCTTCCTGAGTCCTGAAGGGAAAACTGAAA
>JAIUJO010002737.1:27500-30270 GCA_023846275.1 Vanilla planifolia
CGATAAACACTCAAGGAAATCGATTTTCTTTTGAAGTGAAGTATCTTCAAAGAAAAAGAAATGAGGAACCAATTGAGTTCAAGTAACCCACTCACTCAATAAAGCACTACAGCAGTGCTAATTACGGGCAGGGCGGTATCTCCCCTAACGGGATTTTGGCTTCTTGATTACCGAAATCGAAGACTCGAACCAGATCTCAATAACGATCAGAGAAGAGCGAGCTGGTTTCTGCATAAGGGACAGGCTTTTCTGCCTCTGAATCCCCAAAAGAAGGCCGCCTAGTGGTCGGCGAGTCCACCAGGAATCAGTCCGGAAAGAACAGTTAGTCCACATTTCGAGATTTTGGTTGATGTTCAGTGGCTCGAAATCAAAGACTATACTCCACCATAAAGAGAGGCTCTACAAGACCTCCGGTGAAAGGGTCTCTGAGTACGATGAAAGCGCTGACCGGGGGCCGGGGCCCCCTTTGGGGAACTAGAGATGTGATAGAATACCCAATGGTGTGGGCCGAATGTCCCAGGATCAATGCCATTTTCATCCTTGTCCAGTAGGCCACTCTCAACTCTCAGTCACACTCTCAGTGAGTGGGATTCTGAGTGGCCTCTTTAGGGAAAAGAATCCAAAATCCAAAGGTTGCCTTAGATTCAAGTCCAGGAACTGAAAAAGATGGGTAGAAAACTCTCCGTCCTTGAATGTAGAGAGGCCCTAATATCCGATTCAGGCTATCCTGGCTCGGGAAGTTCACTCTTTCAGTTGCTGTTCCGGGAAAGGAGTCGTGCCTCTATCGTCAAAGAAGTAGTTGATCCCGGTGAAAGGTCGCGAAGAGGATAGATCTTTTCACAGCAGAAAAGGAAAAGACTGATCTGAGACCATAGCCATAGTCTAGTTACGATTTCAGGGCTTAGATAGACCGGAGTTCTTTCCAGAAGTTTCATAGTGGCCCTCGATCGAGTCAGTGGTCTCTTGCCAATTCTGATCCGGTATGCAGCGGGGTTCTTTCCCTTATAGCCTGAGCCTGCTACTATGGTGTGTGGTTTCAGAGCGTTCCTAGCGTTCTGTCCTGCATCAGATTTGGGTATCAGAGCGAAGGTTGAACTTAGGTCAATTTAGGATTTGCTTGGAACATTCATCTTGTGTGATGTTGCATGTGAACACGAAGAGGCACTAGATATAGGATCACATCACCCAGCATAGCATGAATCCATCATCTTCAATGGAGTCTCGGAACTGAGAAGAGCGATTTGAGGAACTTCAGGGAACCGTCACTACAGATATCAATGATATGAAGTCGAGGTTAGATGACATCATGGTTCTATTAGAACAACACCTTACTCATCCTCCTGTTCAAGAAGTTCCACCCAATCCATTGCAGAGGATAGATCCACAGGAAAGACTTAGGCAACGTGAGGGTTTAGAAAAGAGCCTAGGAGACCTAGAGGCCATGGAGGTCGTCATGCCCAACAGGATAGGGGTGATGATGATGATATAACCAAGAAGCTCAAGAAAGTGAGAGGCACCCACATATGATGGCACCCTAGACGCTCAGATTTTCACTGATTGGATTATAGACATGGAAAAGGATTTGGAATGGTACGACATGTCCGAAACTAGGAAGGTTAGATTAGCAAAGCTGAAATTGACAGGTCAATTGATATCCCTACCCGGGGCCCCCTCTGGTCCGGGGCCCCCGGTACGCAGTTGCAAGTCCGGTTCATCAAGAAGGCGATGAAACAAGACACTCTCTCCAGAGTGTCTTGTTTTGTTGTTTGAAACAAGACACTCTGGAGCGAGAACCCTTCAGGATCAACGGTTTGAGCCCCTTCCAACTCATAGGCTAGCTCAAAACGTCAAGGTGTTTAGGCTTAGCCCTCCTAATCTGACTGAGTTAGATGTAGGATAAGCGGGAAGGCTCGATAGAACGGGATCCTCACGTCCACCACAATGGAGCTTCGCCTTGACTACTGACTACAAGGGTGCTTCACTCACGCGGCTCTGCTAGATGGATGCAGAATAGTTGGATGGAGTCTCACTCAGTCAATTAGTCTAGCCTCCCTTCCGAGTCAGATTTTTTCTGGAATTTTGCATTTGTTCTTGTCAAGTTCAAGTGATTCCAAAATGGTTGTAACTATTTGAACACGACGTTTTTTGGGGAGTCGGCATCCATTATGTGAAAGTTGGGTCACATCGTGGATGTACATAATTGGAGATTTATCTCCTACTCCTTCACCTCGAAAACCTTCTCTCCAGCTCAAGATCACTTTCTTCTTTTTCCTGAAAAAAGTAGATCCTTTCACTTTCATGACAACTGACTTCAAACCCATCTTTCTGGCGGATCGCCCGACATGTTCCGCAGTTGCTTCAGCAGCATACCGAGAAAGACGAGACCGCCCTTTTCTTTCCTCCAAAAAACCTGCGGAGGCCCCAGTCTTCTTATTCCCCCTAGCATCTGTCACGGTCACAAAGGTCTTCTTTTTGATCAGTAAGACATGGACAAAATTGATGTTCTTTTTCCGTGAACATTGCTCATCTTCCTCCGAGATGCTCTGTACGAAGTTCATGGACTTGAAACTGTCCGCACCCGCAAGCCCAAGCCTATCAGTTTCGGCCGTTGTTTTTTCTTGATCCAAAGCTCGAGTACGGTCTGTGCGCCATTTTGGTTCTCTACCATGGCGAATCAATTGATTGACAGTAGGCATCCCTCTTTCCTATGTCCTTTCCCCGGGTCCCCTATCACTAGTGCTTACTCCCGATCCGAAGCACCCCTTTTCCA
>JAIUJO010001283.1:5000-7500 GCA_023846275.1 Vanilla planifolia
TAGAAGAAGAAGAAGAAAAAGAAAAACAAAAAGAAAAAGAAGAAGAGGAAACTAAAGAACAAGAAGACGAAGAAGAAGAAGAAGAAGAAGTAGAAGAAGAAGAAGAAAAGAAAAACAAAGAGAAAAAGAAGAAGAGGAAACTAAAGAACAAGAAGACGAAGAAGAAGAAGAAGAAGAAGAAGAAGAAGAAGAAGTAGAGGAAGAGGAAGAGGAGGACAAAGAAAAAGAAGTGTAAGAAGAAGAAGAAGAGGAAGATGATGGTAACGAAGAAGAAGAAGAAGAAGAAGAAGAAGACGAAAAAGAAAATGAAGAAGAAGATGTAGAAGACGAAGAAGAAGAAGAAGAAGAAGTAGAAGAAGTCAACTAAGAAGAAGAAGAAGAAGAAGAAGAAGAAGAAAAAGAAGAAGTAGAAGAAGTGAACTAAGAAGAAGAAGAAGAAGAAGAAGAAGAAGAAAAAGAAGAAGAAGAAGACAAAGAAGAGGAGGAAGAAGAAGAAGAAGGTGAAGTGGAAGAAGAAGAAGAAGAAGCAGTAGAAGAAGAAGTCTATGAAGAAGAAGAACAAGAAGACGAAGAAGAAGAATGGGAAGAAGAAGAAGAAGAGGAGCAAGAAAAAGAAGAAGAAGAAGAAGAAAAGAAGAAGAAGAAGAAGAAGAAGAAGAAGAGGAAAAGGAGGAAGAGGAAGAGGAATGAGACGAAGGGGAAGAAGAAAAAGAAGAGGAAGAAGAAGATGAAGAAGAAGAAGAAGAAGAAAAATATGAAAAAGAAGAAGAAGAAGATTATGGGGAAGAAGAAGAAGAACAAGAAGAAGAAGAGGAAGAAGAAGAAGAAAAAGTAGAAGAAGACGACGAAGAAGAAAATTAGGAGGAGGAAGAAGAAGAAGAAGATGAAAAAAAGTATTAGAAGATGAGGAAGAAGACGAAGAAGAAGAAGAAGAAGAAGAAGAAGAAGAAGAAGAGGTAGAAGAAGAAGAAGAAGAATACTAAGAAGGAGAAGAAGAAGAAGTAGAAGAAGAAGAAGAAGAAGAAGAATAAGAAGAAGAAGAAGAAAGGCAAGGAGAAGAAGAAGAAGCATTAAAAGTAGAAGACAAAGAGGATGAAGACGAAGAAGAGGAAGAAGTAGAAGAAATGGAAGAGGAAGAAGATGATGATGATGATGAAGTGGAGGAGGATGAAGAAGAAGAAGAAGATGAAGAAGAAAAACAAGAGGAAGCAGAAGATAATAAAGAAGAAATAGAAGAAGAAGATTAAGAAGTAGAAGAAGAAGTTGTAGAGAAAGAAAAATAAGAAGAGGAGGACGAGAAAGAAGAAGAAGAAGAACAAGAAGAAGAAAAAGAAGAGGAAAAAGAAGAAGACGAAGAAGTGGAAGCAGCAGAAAAAGACGAAGAAGAAGAAGAGGAAGAAGAACAAGAAGAAGAAGGAGAAGAAGAAGCAGAAGAAGACATAGAAGAAGAAGAGAAAGTGGAAGTAGAAGAGCAGGAAGACGAAGAAGAGGAAGAAGAAGAGGAAGAAGAAGAAGAAGAAGATGAAGAAGAAGAAGAATAAGAAAGGATGAAGGAGATGATGAAGAAGTAAAAGAAGAAGAAGTAGTTGTAGTACAAGAAGAAGAAGAAGAAGTTGAAAAAGAAGCCGAAGATGGAGAAGAAGTAGAAGAAGAAAAAGAAGAAGAAGTAGAAGAAGAAGAAGAAGAAGAAAAGGAACAGGAAAAAGATGAAGAAAAAGAAGATGAAGTAGAAGAAGAAGCAGAAGAAGAAGATGAAGACGAAGAAGAAGAAGGGGAAGAAGAACAAGAAGAGCAATAAGAAGAAGAAGAAGAAGAAGTAAAGAAGAAGAAAAAGAAGAAGAAGAAGAAGAAGAACAGGAAGAGGAATGAGAAGAAGAAGAAGAGGAAGAAGAAAAGAAAGATGAAGAAGAAGATGAAGAAGAACAAGAAGAAGAAAAAGATGAAGAAGAAGAAGAAGAGGAAGAAGATTAAGAGGTAGAAGAAGAAGAAGAAGAAAAAGTGGAAAAGGAAGAAGAAAAAAAGAAGCAGAAGAAGAACAATTAGAATACTAAGAAGGAGAAGAAGAAGAAGTAGTAGAAGAAGAAGAAGAAGAAAAAAAAAGAAGATGAAGAAGAAGAAAAAGAAGAAGCAGAAGAAAAGCAAGTAGAAGAAGAAGAAGAAGAAGAAGAAGAAGAAGGAGAAGAAGAAGAAGAAGAAGAAGAAGTGCTAGAAGTAGAAGACAAATAAAAAGAAGAGGAATAAGAGGAAGAATTAAAAGAAAAGGAGGAATAAGAAGGATAAAAAGAAGAAGAAGAAGAAGAAGAATTAGAAGAAGAAGATGAAGAGGAACGAAGAAGAGGAAGAAGACGAAGAAGAAAAAGAAGAGGAAGAAGAATAACATAAAGAAGAACAAGTAGAAGAGGAAGTTGTAGAGAAAGAAAAACGTGAAGAAGAAGACTAGGAAGAAGAAGAAGAAGAAGAAGTAGTGGAAGAAGAAAAAGAAGAGGGAATAGAAGAAGAT
>JAIUJO010001283.1:12500-15000 GCA_023846275.1 Vanilla planifolia
GAAGAAATAGAAGAAGAAGATTAAGAAGTAGAAGAAGAAGTTGTAGAGAAAGAAAAATAAGAAGAGGAGGACGAGAAAGAAGAAGAAGAAGAACAAGAAGAAGAAAAAGAAAAGGAAAAAGAAGAAGACGAAGAAGTGGAAGCAGCAGAAAAAGACGAATAAGAAGAAGAGGAAGAAGAACAAGAAGAAGAAGGAGAAGAAGAAGCAGAAGAAGACATAGAAGAAGAAGAGAAAGTGGAAGTAGAAGAGGAGGAAGACGAAGAAGAGGAAGAAGAAGAGGAAGAAGAAGAAGAAGAAGATGAAGAAGAAGAAGAATAAAAAAGGATGAAGGAGATGATGAAGAAGTAAAAGAAGAAGAAGTAGTTGTAGTACAAGAAGAAGAAGAAGAAGTTGAAAAAGAAGCCGAAGATGGAGAAGAAGTAGAAGAAGAAGAAGAAGAAGAAGTAGAAGAAGAAGAAGAAGAAGAAAAGGAACAGGAAAAAGATGAAGAAAAAGAAGATGAAGTAGAAGAAGAAGCAGAAGAAGAAGATGAAGACGAAGAAGAAGAAGGGGAAAAAGAACAAGAAGAGCAATAAGAAGAAGAAGAAGAAGAAGTAAAGAAGAAGAAAAAGAAGAAGAAGAAGAAGAAGAACAGGAAGAGGAATGAGAAGAAGAAGAAGAGGAAGAAGAAAAGAAAGATGAAGAAGAAGATGAAGAAGAAGATGAAGAAGAACAAGAAGAAGAAAAAGATGAAGAAGAAGAAGAAGAGGAAGAAGATTATGAGGTAGAAGAAGAAGAAGAAGAAAAAGTGGAAAAGGAAGAAGAAAAAAAGAAGCAGAAGAAGAACAATTAGAATACTAAGAAGGAGAAGAAGAAGAAGTAGTAGAAGAAGAAGAAGAAGAAAAAAAAAGAAGATGAAGAAGAAGAAAAAGAAGAAGCAGAAGAAAAGCAAGTAGAAGAAGAAGAAGAAGAAGAAGAAGAAGGAGAAGAAGAAGAAGAAGAAGAAGAAGAAGTGCTAGAAGTAGAAGACAAATAAAAAGAAGAGGAATAAGAGGAAGAAGTAAAAGAAAAGGAGGAATAAGAAGGATAAAAAGAAGAAGAAGAAGAAGAAGAAGAAGAATTAGAAGAAGAAGATGAAGAGGAACGAAGAAGAGGAAGAAGACGAAGAAGAAAAAGAAGAGGAAGAAGAATAACATAAAGAAGAACAAGTAGAAGAGGAAGTTGTAGAGAAAGAAAAACGTGAAGAAGAAGACTAGGAAGAAGAAGAAGAAGAAGAAGTAGTGGAAGAAGAAAAAGAAGAGGGAATAGAAGAAGATGAACAAGAAGAAGAAAAAGAAGAGGAAGAAGAAGAAGTAGAAGAAGAAGAAGAAAAAGAAGAAAAAGAAGAAAAAGAAGAAGAGGAAGAAAAAAGAAAAGATGATGAAGAAAAGGAGGAGGAAGTAGAAGGGGAAGAGGGAGAAAAAGAAGAAGATGATGAAGAAGAAGAAGAAGAACAAGATAATGAGGAAGAAGGAGAAGAAGAAGAAGAAGAAAAAAGAAAAAGAAGACAAAGAGGAAGTAGAAGAAGTAGTAGTAGAAGAAGAAGAAGAAGAAAAAGATGAGAAGAAGAAGAACAAGAAAAAGAAGAAGAAAATGATGATGATGATGATCATAAAGTAGAAAAAAGAAGAAGTAGAAGAAGAAGTAGAAGAAGAAGAAGAAGAAGAAGAAGAAGAAGAAGAAGAAGAAGAAGAAGAAGAAGAAAAAGAAGAAGAAGAAGAGAAAGAAAAAAAGAGGAAGAAGAAGAAGAAGAAGAAGAAGAAGAAGTATAACAAGTAGAAGAAGAAATAGTAGTAGTAGAAGAAGAAGAAGAAGAAGAAGAAGAAGTATAACAAGCAGAAGAAGAAGTGGTAATAGTAGTAGGAGAAGAAGAAGAAAAAGAATTAGAAGTGGAAGAAGAAGATGAATTAGAAGAATAAAAAGATGAGGGAGATAAAGAAGAAGATGATGAAGAAGAAGAAGAAGAAGTGGAAAAGGAAGAAAAAGAGGAATAAGAAGGAGAAGAAGAAGAGGAGGAAGAAAAAATAGAATAAGAAGAGGAAGAAGAAGAAGAAGATGAAGAAGAAGAAGAAGATGGAGATGAAGAAGAAGCAAAAGAAGGAGAAGAGGAAGAAGAAGAGGAACAAGAAGAAGAAGAAGAATAAGTGGAAGTAGTAAAATAAGTGGAAAAAGAAGAAGAAGAAAAAGAAGAAGAAGTAGATTATGATGAAGAAGAAGGCAAAGAAGAAGCTGAAGAGAGGAGGAAGAAGAAGAATTAGGCTACAAAAAGTAAGAACAAGAAGAAGAAGATGAAGAGGAAGAAGAAGAGGGAAAAGAGGAAGAAGAAGAAGATGAGGAAGAAATAAAAGAAGTGGAAGAAGAAGAATATGAAGAAGAAGAAGAAAAAGATGATGATTAAGAAGAAGAAGAAGAAGAAGAACAAGATGAAGAAGAAGAGAAAGAAAAAGAAGAAGAAGAACAATTGGAGGAGGAAGAAGAAGGA
>JAIUJO010003523.1:5000-7500 GCA_023846275.1 Vanilla planifolia
CTTCTTCTTTCTCTTCTTCTTCTTCATTATCTTCTTCTTCTTCTTCTTCATCTTCTCTTTTCTTCTTCTTCTCTTTTTCTCATTCATCTTCTTCTTCTTCTTCTTCTTCTTCCTCTTATTCTTCCTCTTCTTCTTGTCCTTCTTTTTCTTCTTCTTCTTCTTCTTCTTCTTCTTCTTCTTCTTCTTCTTCTTCTCCTTCATCTCCTTCTTCCTTATTTTCTCCATCTCCTTCACCTCCTTCTTCATCTTCTTCTCCGTCTTCTTCCGCTTCTTCTTCTCCTTCTTCTTCTCCTTCTTCTCCATCTTCTTCTTCTTCTTCTTCTCCATCTTTTCTTCTTCTCCTTCTTCTTCTTCTTCTCCATCTTCTTCTCCTTCTTCTTCTTCTTCTTCTTCTTAACCTTTTTCTTCTCCTTCTCCATCTTCTCCTTCTTTTCCTTCCTCTTCTCCTTCTTCTTGTTCTTCTTCTCCTTCTTCTACTCCTTTTCCTCCTTCTTCTTCCTCTCCTTCTTCTTCTTCTTTTTCCTCCTTCTTCTTCTCCTTCTTCTCCTTCTCTTCTTCTTCTTCTCTTCCTCCTTCTCGTTCTTGTTTTACTTCTTTCTCTTCTTCTTCTTCTTCTTCTTCTTCGTCTTCTTCTTCTTCTCCTCCTTCTCCTTCTTCTTCTGCTTCTTCTTCTTCTTCTTCTTCTTCTTCTTCTTAATCTTCTTATAATTCTACTTATTCTTCTTCTGTCTTATTCTCCTTATTCTTCTCTTTCTTCTTCATCTTCTTCTTCTTCTTCTTCTTCTACATCTTCTCCTTCTCCTTCTTCTTCTTCTTCTTCTTTGCCTTCTTCTTATCCTTATTCTTCTTCTTCTTCTTCTTCCTCTTCTTCTTCTTCTTCTTCCAACACCATCTTCTTCTTCTTTACTTCTCCTTCTTCATCTCCTTCTTCTTCTCTCCCTCTTCTTCTTCTTCTTCACCTTCTTCTTCTTCTTCATCTTCACCTTCTTCTCCTTCTTCTTCTTCTTCAACTTCTTCTTCTTTTCCGTTCTGGCTCTTCTTCTTCTTCTTCTTCTTCTTCTCCTCCTTTTTTTTCTCCTTGTTCTCCTTTCCTTCTTCTTCTCCTTTTTCTTCTTCTCCTCTTCTTTTTTTCTTCTTATTCTTCTCTTTCTTCTCCTTTTCCTTCACCTTCAACTTCTTCTTCTTCTTCTTCTTCTTTTTCTTCTTCTTCTACTTCTTCTCCTTATTCTTCTCCTTCTTCTTCTTCTTCTTCTTCTTCTCCTTCATCTTCTTCTTCTTGTTCTCCTTCTTTTTCTTCTTTTACTCCTCCTTCTTCTTCTTCTTCTTGTTCTTCTTCTTCTCCTTCTTCTTCTTCTACTTCTTCTCCTTCTTCTTTTTCTTCATCTTCTTCTCCTTCTTCTTCTTCCTCTTCTTCTTCTTCTTCTCCTCCTTCTTCTTCTTCTTCTTATTATTATTATTCTTCTTCTTCTTCTTCTCCTTCTTCTTCTTCTTCTCTTCCTCCTCCTTCTTCATCTTCTTCTTCTTCTTCTTCCTATTCTTCTTCTTCTCCTCCTTCTTCTTCTTCTTCTCCGTTCTTCTTCTCTTTTTTTTTTCTTCTTCTTCTCTGCTCTTCTCTTCTTCTTCTTCGATGCCATCTTCTCCTTTTTCTTCTTCTCCTCTTCTTCTCCTTTTCTTCTCCTTCTTCCCTTTCCTCTTCTTCCTCTTCTTCTTCTTCTTCTACTTCTACTCCTTCATCTTCTTCTTCGTCTCCTTCTTCTTCTCCTTCTTCTCCTTCTTCTTCTCCTTCTTCTTCTTCATCTCCTTCTCTATCTTCTTCTTTTCCATTTCTTCTTCTTCTTCTTCTTCTCATTCTTCTTCTGCTTCTTCTTCTGCTTCTCCTTCTTCTCCTTCTTCTTCTTCTTCTCCTTCTCCTACATCTTCCCATTCACCTCCTTCTTCTCCTTCTCCTTCTTCTTCCTCTCCTTCTTCGTCTTCTTCTTCTTCTTCTTCTTCTGCTTCTTCCTCTTCTTCTTCATCTCCTTCTTCTTCTTCTTCTTCTTCCACCTCTTGTTTTTCCTCTTCTTCTTCTTTTACTTCTTCTTCCTTTCTTCTGCTCCTTCTTCTCCTTTTCTTTCTTCTTCATCTCCTCCTTCTTCTTCGCCTTCTTCTTCTTCTTCTCTCTTCTTCTTCTTCTTCTTCCACTTCTTCTCCTTCTTCTTCTTCTTCTCCTTCTTCTTCTTCTTCTTCAACTTTTTGTCCTCTTCTTCTCCTTCTCCTCCTTCTCCTTCTTCATCTTCTCCTTCTCCTTTTCCTTCTTCTTCTTCCTTTTCTTCTTTTTCTTCTTCTTCACCTTCTTCTTCTTCTTCCTCTCCTTCTTCTTCGCCTTCTCCTTCTCCTTCTCCTTCTTCTTCTTCTCCTTTTTCTTCTTGCTTCTTCTCCTTCTCCTTCTCCTTCTCCCTCCTCCTCCTCCTCCTTCTTTCTTCTTCTTCTTCTTCTTCTCTTCTCCTTGTTCTTCTCCTTC
>JAIUJO010003570.1:0-5000 GCA_023846275.1 Vanilla planifolia
CTACTTTTTCTTGTTCTTCTTCTTCTTATGGTTCTTCTTCTTCTTCTTCTTCTTTTATGTCTTCTTCATCATCTTGTTCTACTTGTTCTTCTTCTTCTTCTTCTTCTTCTTCTTCTTCTTCTTCTTCTTCTTCTTCTTCTTCTTCTGCTTCTTCTTCTTCGTCATCATCTTCTTCTTCTTCTTCTTCTTCTTCTTTTACTACTACTACTACTATTACTACTACTTTTTCTTCTTCTTCTTCTTCTTCTTCTTCCTCTTCTTCCTCTTTTTCTTCCTCTTCTTTTCTTCTTCTTCTTGTTCTTCTTTATCTTTCTCTTCTTCCTTTTGTTATTCTCATTCAACTACTTCTTCCTCTTCCTTTTCTTCTTCTTCTTCTTCATCTCTTCTACTTCATCTCGTTCTTTTTTTCCTTCTTTTGCTTCTTCTTCTTGTGTTGCATCTTCTTTTTCCTCTTCCTCTTCTTCTTCTTTTTTACTCATCTTCTTCTTCTATTACTACTATTTCTTCTAATTCTTCTTCTTCTTCTTCTTCTTCCTCTTCTATTACTACTACTTCTACTACTACAACATCTTCCTCTTCTTCTTCATCTTCAACATCTTCTTCTTTTACTTGCTCTTCTTCTTCTTCTTCTTCTCTTTTTTCTTCTTTTTCTTCTTCTTTTTCTTACACTTGTTCTTCTTCTCTTATTCTTCTTCATCTTCTTCTTCTCCTTCTTATTCATTTTCTTCTTCTTCTTCTTCTTCTTTCTATTCCTCCTCTTCTTCTTCTTCTTCTCTTCCTTCTTCTCCTTCTTCTTCTTGTTCTTCTACTATATCTTCTTTTATTCTTCTTTTTTTTTCTTCATCTATTTCTTCTTCATCGTTGTGTTCTTCTTCTTGTTCTTCTTCTTCTTCTTCTTCTTCCTCTACTATTTCTTTTTCTCCTTCTTCTTCCTCTGCTTCTTCTACATTAACGTCTTCAACATCTTCTTCTTCTTCTTCTTCTTCTTCTTCTTCTTCTTCTTCTACTTTTCCTTCTTCTACCTCTTCTTCTTCTTCTTTTGCTTCCTCTTCTTCTTATTCTTTTGCATCTACTTCTTCTTCCTCTTCCTCTTCTACTTCTTCTTCTATTGCTTCTTCTTCTTCTTTTATTTGTTCTCCCTCTTCTTCTTCTTCTTCAACATCTTCATCATCTTCCTCTACTTCTTCTTCTTGTTGTTCTCTTTCTTCTTCTTCTTCTTTTACTTCTTCTTCTTCTTCTTCTTCTTCTACAACTACAACAACTACTACTTCTTCCTCCACTTTTTCTTCTTCCTCTTCTTCTTCATCTTCTTCTTCATCTACCTCTTCCTCTTTTTCTACTTCTTCTTCCTCTTCTTCTTCTTCTACTTCCACTTCTTCTTCTCCTTCTTCTTCTCCTCCTTCCTCTTCTACTTCTTCTCCTTCTCCTTCTCCTTCTTCATCTTCCTCTTATTCTTCTTCTTCTTCTTCTTTTACTTCTTCTTTTTCTTCCTCTTCTTCCTCTTCTTCTTCTTCTACATCTTTTTCTTCTTTTTCTCCATCTTCTTCTTCTTTCTCTTCCACTTGTTTTCTTCTTCTTCTTCTTCTTCTTCTTCTTCTTCTTCCACTTCTTCTTTTCTTCTTCTCATTCCACTACTTCTTCTTCCTCTTCTTCTGCTTCACCTATCTATTTTTCTTCATCTTATTCTTCTTCTTCTCCTTCTTCTTCTTCTTGTTCTTCTTCTTCTTTTTTCACTTCTTCTTCTTCTTCTTCTTCTTCTTCTTCGTCTTCCTCTTCTTCTTTTCTTCTTTTTCTTAATTCTACCTTTTTTGTCTTCTTATACTACCATTTGTTTCAATTCTTCTTCTTCTTTTTCTTCTTCTTCTTCTTCTTCTTCTTCTTCTTCATCTCCTTGTTCTTCTTCTTCTTTTTCTTCTTCTTCTTCTTCTTCTTCTTCCTACTCTACTATAACTACTTCTTCTTCCTACTCTACTATAACTACTTCTTCTTCTTTTTCTTCTTCCTCTCTTCTTTTTCCTTCTCTTCAACTTTTTCTTCTGCTTCTTCTTGTTGTAATTCTTCTTCTTCTTTTTCTTCATCACCTTCTTCTTATTATTGTTCTTTTTCTTCTTCTTCTTTCCCTTCTTCTTCTTCTTCATCTTCTTCTCCTCCTCCTCATCCTTCTTCTTCTTGTTCTTAAACTCCTACTTCTTTTTCTTCTTCCTTTTCTTTCTCTTCTTATTCTTCTTTAACTCCTACTTCTTATTCTTCTTCTTCTTCTTCTTCTTCTCCTCCTCCTCCTCCTCCTCCTCCTTCTACTACTTGTACTTCTTCTTCTTCTTCTTCTACTATTGCTATTACTTCTTTTTCTTGTTCTTTTCTTCTTCTTAATCTTCTTCTACTACTTCTTCTTCATCTTCTACTTCTTTATCTTCTTTTTCTTCCTCTTCTTCTGACTCTCCTTCTTCCTCTTTTTCTTCTTCTACTTGTTCTTCTTTTTCTTCTTCATCTGCTTCTTCGTCTTCTTTTTCTCTTTCTTCTTCTTCACTTCTTCTTCTACTACTTCTTTTACTCCTTGATCTTCTACTTCTTCTAGTGTTTCATCTTCTTCCTCTTCCTCTTCTTCTTCTTGTTGTTCTTCTTCTCCTCCTCCTGCTCCTCCTTCTTCTTCTTCTTCTTCTCTTCTTCTTCTTCTTCTTCTACTACATCTTCTTCTACTCTACTTCTTATTCTTCATCTATTTCTTCTTTGTAGTGTTCTTCTTCTTCCTCTTCTACTTCTACTTCCAATTCTTCTTCTTTTTCTTCTTCTTCTTCTTCTAATTCTTTTTCTTTTTCTTCTTCCACTGCTTTTTCTACATTTGCTTCTTCATCTTCTCCTTCTTCTTCTTCTTCTTCTTCCTCTGGTTTTGCTTCTCCTACTTCTTCTTCTTCTTCTTGTTCTTCTTCTTCTTCTTCTTCTTCTTCTACTTCCTTTTCTTCTTCTTCTTCTTCTTCTTCTTCTTCATTTTTTCTTCTTTTTCTCCATCTTCTTCTTCTTCTTCTTCTTCTTCTTCTTTCTCTTCCACTTTTCTTCTTCTTCTTCTTCTTCTTCTTCTTCTTCTTCATCCACTTCTTCTTTTTCTTCTTCTTGTTCCACTACTTCTTCTTCCTCTTCTTTTGCTTCATCTATCTGTTCTTCTTCATCTTGTTCTTCTTCTTCCCCTTCTTATTCTTCTTGTTCTTCTTCTTCTTTTCTTCTTCTTCTTCTTCTTCTTCTGCTTCTTCATCTTCCTCTTCTTCTTCTTTTCTTCTTTTACTTATTTCTACCTTTTTCGTCTTCTTATACTACTATTTCCTTCAATTCTTCTTCTTCTTCTTCTTCTTCTTCTTCTTCTTCTTCTTCATCTCCTCGTCTTCTTTTTTCTTCTTCTTCTTCTTCTTCCTACTCTACTATAACTACTTCTTCTTCTTCTTCTTCTTTTTCTTCTTCCTCTACTTCCTCTTTCTTCTCTTCTTTTTCTTCTTCTTCTACTTCTACTTCTTCTTCTTGCAATTCTTCTTCTTCATTTTGTTCAACTTCTACTTCTTATTATTGTTCATTTTCTTCTTCTTCTTCATCATCTTCTTCTCCTCCTCCTCATCCTTCTTCTTGTTATTCTTCAACTCCTACTTCTTTTTCTTCTTCTTTCTCTTCTCTCTCTCTTTATTTTTCTTCAATTTCTTACTTCTTCTTAATCTTCTTCTTCTTATTCTCCACCTCCTCCACCTCTTTCTACTACTTCTACTTCTTCTTCTTCTTCTTCTTCTACTATTTCTACTACTTCTTTTTCTTCTTCTTTTCTTCTTCTTCTTCTTCTTCTACTTCTTCTTCTTCTTCTTCTTCGCCTTCTTCTTCTTCTTCTTCTTCTTTACTTCTTCTTCTAATCTTCTTCTATTACTTCTTCTTCTTTATCTTCTTTTCCTTCCTCTTCTTCTTATTCTCCTTCTTCCTCTTTTTCTCTTCTCTTCTACTTCTTCTTCTTCTTCTTCTTCTTCTTCGTCTTCTTTTTCTTTTTCTTCTTCTTCTACTGCTTCTTCTTCTACTACTACTTCTTCTTTTACTTCTTCTTTATCTTCTGCTACTTCTAGTGTTTCTTCTTCTTCGCCTTCCCCTTCTTCTTCATGTTCTTCATCTTCTTCTTCTTCTTCTCCTCCTGCTCCTCCTCCTCCTTCTACTTCTTCTTCTTTCTTCTTCTACTACTACATCTTGTTCTACTTTACTTCTTATTCTTCATCTATTTCTTTTTCTTCGTCGTGTTCTTGTTCTTCTTCTTCTTCTTCTACTACTACTTCTTCTTCATCTTCTTCTTCTCTTCCTCTTTTGCTTCTTCTAATTCTGCTTCTTCTTCTTCTTCTTCTTCTTGTTTTGTCTCTCCTATTTTCTTCTTCTACTTCTGATTCTTCTACTTCCTCTTCTTCTTCTAATTCTTCTTCTTCTCCTCTTCTTCTCCTTCTTCTTCTGCTGCTTATTCTTCTTCTTCTTCTTCCTTCTTCTTCTTCTATTTCTTCTCCCTCTTCTTCTCCCACAGCATCTTCACTTCCTCTACTTCTGCATCTTCTTCTTCTTCTACTTCTTCTTCTTCTTCTACTTCTTCTTCTTCTTCTACGACTACAACTACTTCTTCTTCCTCTTCTTCTTCTTCTTCTTCTTCCTCTTCCTCTGCTTCTTCTTCTTCTCCACCTTCTTATACTTCTTCTTCTTATTCTCCTCCTCCTTCTTCTTTTTCTTATTCTGGTTCTTCTTCTTCTACTTCTTCTTTTTCTTCCTCTTCTTCTTCTTCCTTCTTCTTCTACAACCTTTTCTTCTTCCTCTTCTTCTTCTTCTTCATCATTTTCTTCTTCTTCTTCTCTTCTTCTTCTTCCTTTTCTTCCTCTTTTATCTTCTTCTTCTTCTTCATCATCTTCTTCTTCTACTCCTTTTTTTTTCTTCTCGTTCCACTACTTCTTCTTCTTCCTCTTCTTTGCTTCTTCTATTTCATCTTTTTCTTCTTACTCTTCTTC
>JAIUJO010003570.1:10000-12500 GCA_023846275.1 Vanilla planifolia
TCTTCTTCTTATTCTTCTTCTTTTTTTCTTCTACTCCTCCTCCTCCTCCTCCTTGTTTTTGTTTTTCTTTGTCTTTTCCATTATCCCTTTCTTCTTCTTCTTCTTCTCTCTTCTTCTTTGCTCGTCCCTACTTCGTCTTCTTCTTCTTCTACTTCTTCTTTTTCTTCTTCTTCTTCTTCTTCTTCTTACTTTTATTCATCATCATCATCTTCTTCTTCTTCATCATCTTCTTCTTCTTCTTCTTCATCTTCTTCTTCTCCTCCTCCTCCTCCTCCTCCTTTCTTTTCTCCTTTTTCATCTTCTTCTACTCCTTCTTCCTTTTCTTCAACGTTTTCTTCTAGTTCTTCTTCTTCTTCTTCATCTTCTTCTTCTTCCCTTTTTTCTTCATCTTCTTATTCTTCTTCGGCTTCTGCTTCTTCTTATTCTACTTCTTCTTTCTCTTTCCTATCTTTCTTCTTCTGGCTCTTGTTCTTCTTCTTCTTCTTCTCCTCCTCCTCCTCCTCCTTCTTCTTCTTGTTCTTCTTCTTCTTATTTTTCTACTACTACTTCTACTCGTCATCTTCTTCTTCTTTTTCTTCTTCTAATTAGCATTCTTCTTCTTCTTCTACTTCTTCTTCTTATTCTGCTTTTTCTTTTACTACTACTACTACTACTTATTCTTCTTCTTCTTCTTCTTTTACTACTACTTCTTCTTCTATTACTTCTTCTTCTTCTTCTTCTTCCTCCTCTTCCTCTTGCTCTTCTTCTTCTTTTTCTTCTTCTCCTTCTTCTCCTTTTACTTCTTGTTCTTCTTCTTCTCTTCTTCTGTTCTTCTTCTTCTCTTCTACTTCTTCTTCTTCTTATTCTTCTTTTGCATCTTCTCCTTCCACCCCTTCTTCTTCTTCTTCTTCTTCAACTTCTTCTTCTACTTCTTTTGCTTCTCTACTTCTCCTTCTTCTTCTTCTTCTTCTTCTTCTTTTTCTATTACTTCTTATTCTTTCTCTTCTTCTTCTTCAATCCGTGCCCACTTATTCGTTTTCTTCCGCTTCTTCTACTTCTTCATCATCTACTTCTTCTTCTTCTTCTTCTTCTTCTTATTCTTTATCATCTTCTCTTTCTTTAACAACTTCTTCTTCTTCTTATTGTTCTTCTTTTTCTTTTACTTCTTCTTCTTTTACTTTTTCTTCTTGTTTTCTTTTTATTCTGCTTCTTCTACTTTCTCTTCTTCTTCATCTACTTCTTCATCTTCTACTACTTTGTCTTCCTCTTCATTTCTTCTACGAATTCTTCATCATCATCTTCTTCTTCATCTTCTTCTCACTCCTCCTCCTCTACTTCTTCTCTTTCTTCTTCGTCTTCTTCTCATTCCTCTACTTCTTCTTTTTCTTCTTCGTCTTCTTCTTCTTCTTCTTCTTCTTCTTCTTTTTTATTCTTCTTCTACTACTTTTCTCCTTCATCTACGCTACTTCTATTTGTTTCTCTTCTTCTTCTTCTTCTTCTTTTTCTTCCACTTCTTCTTCTTCTTCTACTACTTCTTCTTCAACAACTACTACTTCTTCATGTTCCACTTCTTCTTCTTCCTCTTCTTCTTCTTCTTCTTCTTCCTATTCTACTTCTCTCATCATCTACTATGACTTCTGCTTGATCCCCTTCTTCTTCTTCTTCGTCCCCTTCTTCTTCTTCCTCTTCTTCTTCATTTATATCTTCTTCTTCTTCTTCTTCTTCTTCTTTTCTTATTTTTTGTCTTCTTCTTCTTCTTTTTCTTCTACTTCTTCTTCTTCTTCATCATCTCCTTCTTCATCTTCATCTTCTTCTTCTTCTTCCTCTTGTCCTTCTCCTTTTTCTTCTTCTTCTTCTTGTTCTTGCTCTACTTCCTCCTTTTCCTTTTCTTCTTCTTCCTTTTCTTCTTTTTTTGCTTCTTCTTTTACTTCTTCTTTTTCTTTTTTGTCTTCTTCTTCTTCTACTTCTTGTTTTTCTTTTTCTTCTTCTTCTTCTTCTTCTTTTCTTCATCTTTTTCTTCTTCTTCTTTTTTCTTTTTCTTCATTGCCTTCTTCTTCTTCTCCTCCTTCATCTTCTTGCTCTTCTTCTCCTTCTTCTTCTCCTACTTCATCTTCCTCATGCCATTCTTCTTCTCCTTCTCCTTCTTCTTCTCCTACTTCTTCTCATATTTTTGTCCTTCTTCTACTTGAACTTCTTCTTTTTCTTCTTCTTCTTCTTTTTCTTCTCATTCCTCTTTTTCTTCTTTTTCTTCTTTTTCTTCTTGTAATTTTTCTTCTCCTTCTTCTTCTTCTTCTTCTCCTTCTCCTTCTTCTTATTCTCCTACTTCTTCCTTTTGTTATTCTTCATCATCTTCTTCTTCTTCTACATCTTGTTCATCTTCTTCTTCTGTTGCTTCCTCTTCTCATTCCTTTCCTTCTTCTTCTTCTTCTCCTTCTTCTTTTCGTTTTTCTTCTTCTTCTATTTCTTCTTCTTCATCATCTTCTTCTTCTCCTTTTTCTTCTTCTTTTTCTTCTTATTATAT
>JAIUJO010003570.1:25000-27500 GCA_023846275.1 Vanilla planifolia
TTTCTTCCTTCTTCTTCTTCTTCTTCTTCTTTTTCTTCTTCTTTTCTTCTTCTTTTCTTCTTCTTTTATTCTTCTTGCTTGTTGCTCTTGTTGTAGTTCTTCTATTCTTCTTCTTCTACTACTTCTATTAATACTATTACTACAACTACTACTACTTTTACAACTTCTTCTTCTCCTTCTTCTCCTCATAATCTTCTTCATCTTCTTCTTCTCCTTGTTCTCTTTCTTCGTCTTCATCTTCTTCTTGTGCTTCTCCTTCTTCCACTTCTTCTTCTTCTTCTCCTACTCCTTCTCCTTCTTCTTCTTCCTCTTCTTATTCTTCTTCTTCCCTTCATCTTCATCATCATCTCATCATCATCTTCTTCTTCTTCTTCTTCTTCTTCTTCTTCTTCTTCTTCTTTTGCTTCTTCTTCTTTCACTATTGCATCTTTTTCGTCTTCTTCTTCTTCTACTTCATCTTCTACTTCTTGTTGTTCTTATTCTTCTTTTTCTTCTTCTTCGACTTTCACTTCTTCTGCTTCTTCGTTTTCTACTTCTCATCTTGTTGTTCATCTCTTTCTTCTTCCGCTTTTTCTTTTCCCTCTTCTTCTTCTTCTTGTTCTTCTTCTTTTTCTTCTTCTTTTTCCTTTTTGTTCTTCTTCTTCTTCAACTTTTCCTTCTTCTTCTTCTTTGACTTCTTCTTCTTCTACTTCTTCTTCTTCTTTTTCTTCTTCTTCTTCCTCCTCCTATTCTTCAACTTCCTCAACTTCTTCTTCTTCTTCTTCTACTACTTTTCCCTCCTCTTCTGTTTTTTCTTCTTCTACTTCCTGCTGAACTTTTTCTACTTTTTATTTTTCTTCTTCGTCTTATTCTTCATCTATTTCTTCTTTTGCTTCTTCTTCTTCTTCTTCTTCTTCCTTATCTTCTACTGCTTCTTCTACTATTTCTTCTTCTTGTTCTTCTTCTTCTTTTTCATTTTCAACTTCTTCTTCTTTTTCATTTTCAACTTCTTCTACTTCCTCTTCTATTCTTCTTCTTCTTCTACTTTTTTCCTCTTCTTCTTCTTCTTCAACTACATCTTCTTCTTCTTCTTCCTCTTAAACTTTTTCTTCTCCTTCTTCTTCTTCTTCTTTTCTTCTTATTCTTCTTGTACTTCTTTTTCTTCATCATCTTCTTCTTATTCTTCTTCTTCATCTTCTTCTTCATCATATTCTTTTTCTTCATGTTCTTCTTCTTCTTCATCATCTTCTACTTCTTCTTCTACTTCTAGTTCTTCTTCTTCTTCTTCTTCTTCTTCTTCTTCTGCTTCTTCATCTTCTTCTTCTTTTTCTTCTAGTTCTTCTTCTACTTCTTCTTTTTTTTCCTCTTCTTCATCTTGTACGCCATTATCTTAAACATGATCATCTTTTTCTACTTCTTCTTCTTCTTCTTCATCTTCTTCTTCCTTCTTCTTCTTCTTCTTCTTCTTCTCTTATTCTTATTCTTATTCTTCTTCTTCTTCTTCTTCTTCTTCTTCTTCTTCTTCTTCTCCTTCTCATTCTCCTCCTCCTTTTTCTACTTCTTCTTCTTTTGCTTCTTCTTTTGGTCCTCATCCTCCTCCTTCTTCTTTAACTTCTTCAACTTCTTTTCTTCTTCTTCTTCTTGTTCTTCTTCTTCGTCTTATTATTCTTCTTCTTCTACTTCTTGTACTTCTTCTTCTTCTTCTTCTTCTTATTCTTCTTCTTCTTCTACTTCTTCTTCTTCTTCTTCTTCTCCTTCTTTCTTCTTCTTCTTTTTCTTCTCCATCTTCTGCTCCTTCTTCGCCGTCTTCTTCTTCTTCTTCTTCTTCTTCTTCATCATCTTCTTCTTCTTCTTTTTCTTCTTCTTCTTCCTCTACTTGATCTCCTTCTTCTTTTTTCTCTTCCCTACTTCTTCATTTTCTTCTTCTCCTTCTCCTTCTTCTTTTCTTCCTTCTCTTCTTTTTTTCTTCTTCTTCTTCTTCTTCTTTTCCTTTTTTCTTTTTTATTTTGTTGTAGTTCTTCTTCTTCTTCTTCTTCTTCTTCTTCTTCTTCTTCTGCTACTAGTACAACTACTAAAACAAATACTACTACTTGTTCATCTTCTTCTTCTTCTTCTTCTTCTTCCTCATCATCTTCTTCATCTTATTATTCTTCTCCTTCTTCTTCTTCGTCTTCATCTTCTTCAAGTTCCTCTACTATTACTACATAATCTTCTTCTTCCTCTTCATCTTTTTTTCTTCTTCTTCCTCTCCTTCTTCTCTTCCTCTTCATCTTCATCTTCATCATCTTTTCCTTCCTCTTCTTCTTTTTCTTCTTCTTCTTCCTCTTGAACTTTTTCTACTTTTTATTTTTCTTCTTCTCATTATTCTTCATCTATATCTTCTTTTGCTTTTTCTTCTTCTTCTTCTTGTTGTTCTTCCTCTTCTTCTTTTTCTTCTTCTTCTTCCTCATCTTCATATCGCTTCTTCTACTACAGCTTCTTCTTGTTCTTCTCCTTCTTCTTCTTCTTCTTCTTCTTCTTT
>JAIUJO010000665.1:0-7500 GCA_023846275.1 Vanilla planifolia
TTCTTGTTCTCCTTCTTCTCCTTGGTATTCTACTTACTCTTGTTCTTCCTCTTCTTCTTTTTCTTCTTCTTCCTCTTCTTCTTCTTCTTCTTCTTCTTCTACTTCTACTTCTTCTTCTACTTTTTCTCCTACTTCTTCTCCTTTTTCTTCTTCTTCTTCTTCTTCTACTTTCTCTTCTACTACATCTTCTTCGTCTTATTCTTCTTCTTCTTCTTCTTCTCCTTGTCCTCCTCCTCCAACACCTTGTTCTTCTGCTGCTTTTCCTTTTTCTTCTTCTCTTCTTCTTCTTTTACCTCTTGTTCTATATCTTCTTCATCCTCTTCTTCTTCTTTCACTTCTTCTGCTTCTTCTTTTTCTTCTTCCTCTTCTTCTTCTTCTACTTCTTCTTCCTATTACTTATTTAACTTCTTCATCTTCTTCTTCTTCTTCCTCCTCCTCTCCTTCTTCCTCTTACTTCTTCATTTTCTTCTTCATCTCTCTTCTACTACTACTTCTTCACCTACTTATTGTCCTTATTCTTCATCTTTCTTTATGTCTTCTTTTCTTCTTCTTCTTCTTCTGCTACTCTTTCTTCTTCTTCTTTATTGTTTACTCCTTTTTCTTCTTCTTCTTCTACGTATTTTACTTCTTGTTTTTATTCTTCTCCTTTTTCCTCTTCTTCTTCTTCTTCTTCTCCTTCTTTTTCTTCTTCTACTTCTTCTTCTTCATTATCCTCTTCTTCTCTCCTGCTACTACTATGACAAAAACTTTTTCTCCTTGTTCTTCTTCACCTTCTTCTTCTCCCACCTCTTCTTCTTCTTCTTCTTCTTCCTCTTGCTTCTTCTTTTTCTTCTTCTTTTTTCTTCTTCTTCTTCCACTTTTTTTCTTCTTCTTCCTCTTCCTCTTGTTCTTCGGCTTCTTCTTTTCTACTTTATTTTCTTCCTCTTCTTCTTCTTCTACTACTTCTTCTTCATCTTCTTCTTCTTCTTCTTGCTTTTCTACTTCTATAATTCTTATTCTTATTCTCCTTTTTGTTCTTCTTCTTCTTCTTCTTCTCCTCCCTATTCCCATTCTTCTTCAACTTCTTCCTCTTGTTCTTCTTTTTCCTGTTCTTCTACTTCTTCTTCTTCTATAATACTGCTTCATCTTCTTCTACTAATACTGCTTCATCTTCTTCGCTTTCTTCCTCTTCTTATTCTCTTCACCTTCTTCTTCTTCTTATTATTCTTCTTCTTCTCTTTCTTCTTTTTCTTCTTCCGCATCTTCTTCTACTACTTCTTCTTCTTCTTCTTCGCATTCTTCTTCTTCTTCTCCTGCTTCTTCTTCCTCTTCTTCTTCTTCTTCTTCTTCTTCAACCTCTTCCTCTACTTTTTCTTCTTCTTCTTCTTCTTCTTCTTCTTCTTCTCCTTCTCCTCCTCCTACTTCTTCTTCTTCTTTTTCATTTTCCCTTTCTTCTTCTCTTCTTCCTCTTCTTCTTCTTCTTCTTCTTCTTATTCTTATTATTATTATTATTATTATTATTATTATTATTCTTCTTCTACTACTACTACTACTACTTATTCTTCTTCTTCTTCTTCATTTTTATCTTCTACTTCTCGTTCTTCTTATTCTATTTCTTTTACATCTTCTTCATCTTCTTCTTCCTCTTCTTTATTAGCTTCTTCTTCATATTAATCTCCTTTCTTTTCCTCTTCTTTTTCTTATTTTTCTTCTTCTTCTACTTCTTTTTCTTCTTCTTCTCCATCTACTTATTCTTCTTCTTCTTCTTCTTCTTCTTCTACTTCTTCTTCTTCTTTCTCTTATTCCTTTTCTTCTTCTTCTTCTCTTCTTCTTCTTTTTCTTCAACTTTTTCTTCTTCTTCCTCTTCTTTTCAACTTCTTCATCATCTTCTTCTTCTCCTTTTTCTTGTTCTTCTTTTCCTTTTACTTCTTCTTCTTCTTCTTCTTATTCTTCTTCTTCTTATTCTTGTTCTTCTTCTTCTCCTCCTCCTCCTCCTACTTCATCATCATCATCTTCTTCTTCTTCTTCCTATTCTTCTTCAATTTCCTCTTACTTCTTCTTCTTTTTCTCCTTCATGCGCTACTTCTTCTTCCTCTTCTTCTTCTTCATCTTCTTCTTCTACCTCCTCTTTGTTTTCTTCTTCATCTTCTTCTTCTTCAGTGTCTTTCTCTTATTCTTCTACTACTTCATCATCATCGACATCTTCTTCTTCTTCTTCTTCTTCTTCTTCTTCTTCTTCTTCTTCTTCATCTTCTTCATCTTCTTCCTATTCTTCATCTTCTTCTTCTTATCCTTATTCTTCTTCTTTGTCATCTTCTCCTTCTCGCTCCTCTTCTTGTTCTTCTTCTCCTTTTCCTTCTTCTTGTTCTTGTTCTTCTTATTATTCTTCTTCTTCTCCTCCTTCTCAAACTTCTTTCTCATCTTCTTCTTCTTCTTCTTCTTCTTCCTCTTCTTCATCTTCTTCGTCTACTTCTTCTTCATCCTCTTCTTCTTCAGGTTATTCTCCTTCTTCTTCTTCTTCTTCGTCTTCTTCTTTCTGTTTTTCTTCTTCTTCTTCTTCTTCTTCTTCTTCCACTTCTTCCTTTCCTTCTTCTTCTTCTACTACTTCTTGTTCTTGTTGTTCTTCTTCTTCTACTTATTCCATTTCTTTTTCTTCTCCTTCTTCCTCTTATTCTTCTGCTTCTTCTTCTTTCTTCTTCTTCTTCATCATCTTCTTCTCCTTTTCCTTCTCTTTTTCTTATAATTGTTATCTTCTTCTGCATGTTCTACTTCTTTTTCTTCTACTACCATTACTACTTATTCTTCTTATTATTATTATTATTATTATTATTATTAATCATTTTCTACTTCTACCTCTTCTTTTTTTCTTGTTCTTCTTCTTCTTCATCATCTTCTTCTTATTATTATTATTATTCTTATTCTTATTCTTATTATCCTTCTTCTTCTTCTTCTTCTTTTTCTTATTCTTCATCTTTTTCTTCCTCTTCTTCTACTTCTTCTTGTTCTTCTTCTCTTTCTTCTTATTCTTATTCATCATCATCTTCTTCTTCTCTTCTCGTTCTTCTTCTTCTTCTTCTTCTTCTTCTTCTCCTTCTTCTTCTTCTTCTTCTTCTACCTTTTTCTTTTCTTCCTCCTCTTGCTTCTTATTCTTATTCTTCATCATCATCTTTTTCTTCTTCCTCTTCTTCTTCTTATTCCTCTTCATCTTTAGCTTCTTATTCGTCTTCTTCTTTTTCTTCTTCTTCTTCTTCTACTGATTCTTCCTCTTCTTCTTCTTCTTATTCTTATTCTTCTTCTTCTTCTTTGTCTTCTACTTCTTCATCTTCTTCTTCTTTGTATTCTTATTCTTTTTTTCTTCTTCTTTATCTTCTTCTTGATCTTCTTCTTCATCTTCTTCTTCTTCATCTTCTTCTTCTTCTTCTTCTTCTACTACATTACCTTCTTCTTCTTCTTTTTTTCATCATCATCATCATCTTCTTCGTCTTCTACTACTACTACATCTCTCTCTTCATGATCTTTCTTCTTCTTCTTCTTGTTCATCTTCTTCTTGTCCTACAACTTTTTCTTCTTCTTCTTCTACCATTTCAACTATTACAACTACTTCTTCTACTTTATCTTTTCCTTCACCTTCTTCTCCTACTTTTTTTCTTTTTCTTCTTCTTCTTCTTCTTCCTGTTCTTCATCTTTTTCCTCTTACTTCTTCTTCTTGTTCTTCTTTAAGTTCTCCTTCTTCTTCGTCATCTTCTACATCTTCTTCTTCTTTTTCTTCCACTTCTTCTTCATTTTCTTCTTCTTCTTCTTCTACCCTTCTTCTTCTTCTTCTTCTACCCTTCTTCTTCTTCTTCTTCTTCTTCTTCTTCTTCTTCTTCTACTTGCTCATCTTCTTCTTTGACTTCTTTTTCTTCTTTATTTTTTTCCTATTCTTTGCCTTCTACTTCTTATTCTCATTCTTCTTATTAAAATTATTCTTATTCTTCTTGTTCTTCTAGATCATCATCATCCTCATCATCATCATCATCATCATCTTCTTCTTCTTCTTGTTCTTCTTTGTCTTCGTCTCCTTCTTCTTCTTCTTCCTCTTCTTCTTCAGGTTCTTCTTCTTCTTCTACAACTACTACTGCTACTATTTATTATTTTTCTTCTTTTTCTTCTTCTTCTTCTTCTTCTTCTTGTTTTTTTCTTCTTCTTCTTCTTCTTCTTCCTTTCTTCTTCAACTTCTTCTTCTTCTCCTTTCTTCTCCTTCTTCTTCTTTTTCATCGTCATGTACTACAACTACTTTTTCTTCTTCTTCTTCATCTTCATCTATTTCTTCCTCATCATCATGTTCTTCTTTCTACTCTTCTTCCTTTTCTCATTATTATTATTATTATTATTATTATTATTATTATTATTATTATTATTATTATTATTGTTATTATTATTATTATTGTTATTATCATTCAACTTCTTCTTCTTCTTCCTCCACTTGTTCTTCTTCTTCTTCTTCTTCTTCTCCTCCTCCTTTTTCTTTTTCTTCTTCTTCTTCTTCTTCTTCTTTTACTACTACTTCTTATTCTTCTTCTTCATCTTCGTCTTCTTTTTCTTCATCATCATTGTCCTCTTTCGCCTCATCTTCCTTTTCTTCTTCTTCTTCTTCTACTTCTTCTTCCTCTTATTCTCCTTCTTCTTCTTCTTCTTCTACTTCTTCTTCTTCTCCTCGTCCTACTTCTTTTTCTTATCCTTCTTCTTTTTCATCTTTTTCTTCTTCTTCTTCCTCTTCTTCTTCTCCTTCTCCTTCTTCTTCTTCTTCTTCTACCTCTTCCTCTTCTTCCACCTCCTACTTCTTCTCGTTCTTCATATTGCTCTTCTTCTACGTTTTCCTTTTCTTCTTCAACTTCTTCTTCTTCTCCTTCTTCTTCTTCTTCTCACTACTATTACTACTAATTCTTCTTTTTCTTTTTCTTCTTCTTCATCTACCTCTTCTTCTTCTTCCTTTTCTTCTTCTTCATCATCATCATCATCTTCTTCTTCTCCTTCTCCTTCTTCGTTTTCAACTTCTTTGTCTTCTCCTACTTCTTCTTCTCCTTCTTCCTCTTCTTCTTTTTCTTCTTCTTCTTCCTCCTCTTCTTCTTCTTCTTCTTCAAACTTCTTCTTCATCTTCTTTTTTTTCTTCTTCTTCTTGTTTCTCTTCCTCTTCTTCTTCATCACCTTCTTCTTCCTCTTCTACTTCAGCTTCTTCTTCTCCATCCCATTCCTCTTCTTCTTTTTCCATGTCTCTACAACTACTACTACAACTTCTCGTTCTTCTTCTTCACCATCTTCTTCCATCTATTACTTATTCTTCTCCTTCTTGATCTTCTTCTTCTACTCCTTATTCTTTTACTTCTTCTTCTTCTACTTTTCTTCTTCTCCTTCTTCTTTTTCTTTTTCTCTTCCTTTTCTTCAATTTTTTCTTCTTCTTCTACTTCACCTTTTCTTACTCTTTTTCTTCTTCTTTTCTTCTTCTTCTTCTTCTTGTTCTACTACTACTACTAATTATTCTTCTTCTTCATCTTCGTCTCCTTCCTCTTCATCACCACCTTCTTCTTTCTCCTCTTCTTAATTTCTTCTTCTTCATCTTCTTCTTCATCTTCTTCTTCTTCTTTTTCTTCTTCTTCTTCTTCTTCTTCTTCTTCTTCTCTTTCTTTTTCCTCTACTACTTCTTCTTCTCTCCTTCTGCTAATTCTTATTCTTCTTCTTCTTCTTCTTCTTCTTTTACTTCTTCTTCTTCTTCTTCTTCTCCATCTTCTTCTTCTTCTTCTTCTTCTTCTTCTTCTTTTACCTCTTCCTCTTCTTCGCCTTCTAACTTCTTCTTCTCGTTCTTCATGTTCTTCTTCTTCTTCTTTTACCCCTTCTTCTTTAGCTTCCTCTTATTCTTCTTCTTCTTCTTCTTCATCTATTACTATTACTACTAATTCTTCCTCCTCTTATTCTTCTTCTTCTTCTTCTTCTTCTTCCTTTTCTTCCTCTTCTTGTGCTTCTTCTCTTTCTTCTTCTTCTAATTCTTCTTCTTCTTCATCTACTTCTTCTTCTTCTTCTTCTTCTTCCTCTTCTTCTTCTTCTTCTTGTTCTTCTTCTTCTTCGTCTCTTCCTTCACCTTCTTTATCTTCTCTTACTTTTTCTTCATCTTCTCCTTCTTCTTCTTCTTCTTCTACCTCTTCATCTTCTTCTTCCTCTTACTTTTTCTTCATCTTCATTTTCTTCTTCTTCTTCTTCTTCTTCTTATTCTTCTTATTTTTCTTCCTCTTCTTCTTCATCTCCTTCCTCTTCCTCCTGTTCTTTAGCTTCTTCTTCTTCTTCTTCTTCATGTTCTTCATATTTTTCTTTTTCTTTTTCTTCTTCTTTTTCTACAACTATACTACTACTTCTTCCCCTTCTTCTTCTTCACCATCATATTCCTCCTATTACTTCTTCTTCTCCTTCTTCGACATCTTCTTCTTTTTCTTCTTTAGCTTCTTCATCTTCTTCTTTTTCTATTTCTTTTTATCTTCTCATTCTTTTTCTGCTTCTTCTTCTGCTTCATCTTCTTCTTCTTCTTCCTTTTTTTCTTCTACTTTTTCTTCTTCACCATCATCATCATCTTCTTCTTATTATTATTCTTATTCTTCTCCTTCTTCTCATTCTCCATCTTCTTCTTCTTCTTATTCTCCTTCTTCTTCTTCTTCTAATTCTTCTTCTTCTTCTTCTTCTTCTCCCTCTTCTTCCACTTCCTTTTCTTCTTCTTTTACCTTTTTTGCTTCTTCTTCTTCTTTTTCTTCTTCTTCTTCATCTTCTTCATCTTCTTCTTCTTCTTTTGTCCTTCTTCTTCTTCTTCTTCTTCTACTTCCTCATCATCATCATCTTCTTAATCTTCTTCGTCTCCATCATCTTATTCTTCTTCTTCTTCTTTATATTCTTATTCTTCTTCTTCTTCTTCTTATTTTTTTGATTCTTTTTCATCTTCCTCTTCTTCTTCTTCTTCCTCTTCTTCTTCATCTTCTTCTTCATCTTCCTCTTCTTCTTCTTCTTCTTTTTCTTTTCCTTCTTATTCTTCTTCTTCATCAACATCAACTTCTTCTTTTTCTAGTTCTTCTTCTCCTTCTTCTTCTTCTTCTTTTTCCTCTTCATCTTCTTCTTCATCTCCTCTTCTTTTTTCCTTCATCTTTTTCTTCTTCCTCTTCATCTACTTATTCTTATTCTTCTTCTTCTTCTTCTTCTTATTCCTCTTCTTTTACTTCATTCTTCTTCTTCTTCTTCTTTCCCATAATCATCTTCTACTTATGCATGATCTTATTCTTCATCTTCTTCTTTTTATTCTTATTCTTCTTCTTCATCATCTTCTTCTTCTTCTTATTCTTCCTCTTGTTCATCTGCTTCTTCATCATCTTCTTCTTATTCTTCTTCTTCTTCCTCTTCTTCTTCTTCTTCTTTCTCATCTTCTTCAGCTTCTTCTTCATCATCATCATCATCTTCTTCTTCTTCTTCTTCTTCTTCTTCTTCTTCTCCTTCTTCTTCTTTTACTTA
>JAIUJO010000665.1:12500-30207 GCA_023846275.1 Vanilla planifolia
TTCTCCTTCTTCTTCTTCTTCTTCTTCTTCTTCTTCTTCTTTTTCTTCTTATTCAACTTCTTCTTCTCCTTCTTTTTTTATCTTCTTCTTGTTCGACTTCTTCTTCTTCTTCTTCTTCTTCTCCTCCTCCTCCTCCTTCATCTTCTCCTTCTTCTTCCACTACTTCCTCTTCTTCGTCTTCTTCATCTACTTCTTCATCTATTCTTAATCTTCTTCTTCTCCTTCTTTGTCATCTTCTTCTTTTACTTCTTCTTCACCTTCTTTTTCTTCCCTACTTATTCTTCTTCCTCTTCTTCTTCTTCTTCTTTTGCTTTTTCTCGTTCTTCTTCTTCTTCATCTTCTTCTTCCAATTATTTCTTATTCTCCTTCTTCATCATCGTCATCATCAGCATCATCATCATCTTCTTCTTCTTCTCCATACCCTTCCTCTTCAGCTTCTTCTTCTTCTTGTCCTTTTCTTCTTCTTTGTCTTCTTCTTCTTCCTCCTCTTGTTCCCCTTCTTCTTCTACTTCTTGTTCTTCTTCTTCTTCTTCTAATTCTTATTCTTCTTATTCTTAGTCTTCTTTTTGTTAATCTTTTTCTTCTTACTCTTCTTTTGCTTCTTTTTCTTCTTGTTCTTCTTCTTTTCCTTCTACTTCCACTTCTTCTTCTTCTTCTTCTTCTCCTTTTAGTTCTACTTCTTCTTCTTCTTCTTCTTCTTCTTCTTTCTTCTTCTTTTACTTCTTCTTCTGCTTCTTCTTTTTCTTCTTCTTCTTCTTCTTCTTCTTCCTCCTTTCCTTCTTCTTCTTCACTGACTTCTTCATCTTCTTCTTCATCTTCTTCTACTTTTTCTTCTACTTCTTCTCCTCCTCCTCGTCCTCCTCCTTCTTCGACTTTTTCCACTTCTTCATCTCCTTCTTCCTCTTCCTCTTCCTCCTCTTCTTCTTCTCCTTCTAATTCTTCTTTTTTTTCTTCTTCTTCCTCTTCCACTTCTTTCTATCTTCTTTTTCTATTTCCTCCTCTTGTTGTTCTTTTTCTACTTATTTTTCTTCCTCTTGTTCTTCTTCTTCTTCTTCTCCTTTTGCCTCTTCTTCTTTTTGTTCTTCTTCTTTATGTTTTTCTTCATTTTCTTCTTCTTATTCTTCTTCTTCTACTACTATTACTACTACTTCTTCTTTTTTTAATTCTTCTTCTTCATCATCTTCTTTTTCTTCATCAACTTCTTCTACATCTACTTCTTCTTCTTCTTCTTGTTCTTCTTCTTCTTATTCTTGTTCTTCCTCCTCTTCCTCTTCTTCCACTTCTTTTTCTTCTTTTTCTTATTTTCATTCTTCTTCCTCTTCAACTTCTTCTTCTTCTTCTTCTTCTTCACCTTCTTTTCTTCTTCTACTCATTCTCCTTCCACTTTTTCTTCTTCTTCTTCATATTCTTCTTCTTTTTCTTTTTCTTTTTCTCGTTCTTCTTCCTCTTCTTCTTCTTCTTCTTCCAATTATTTTTTGTTCTCCTTCTTCATCATCGTCGCCATCAGCATCATCATCATCATCTTCTTCTTCTTCTCCTTGCCCTTCCTCTTCAGCATATTTTTCTTGTTCTTCTCCTTTTCTTCTTCTTCTTCTTCTTCTTCTCCAATTTCTCCTTCTCCTACTTATTTATCTTTGTCTTCTTCTTCTTCCTCCACTTGTTCTCCTTCTTCTTCTTCTTCTTCTTCTTCTCATCTTCTTATCCTTAGTCTTCTTTTTGTTAATCTTTTTCTTCTTATTCTTCTTCTACTTTGTCTCCTTCTTGTTCTTCTTGTTCTCCTTCTTCTTCCTCTTCTTCTTCTTCTTCTTCTACATGTTCTTCTTCTTCTTCCTCTTCTTCTTTTTCTTCTAATTCTTAATCATCTTTTTAAAAATCTTTTATTCTTATTCTTCTTCTACTACTACTTCTTGTTGTTCTTCTTCTTCTGCTTCTTTTTCTTCTTCTTCTTCTTTTTCTTCTTCATCTTCTTCTTCTCCCTCTTCTTCTAGATTTTCTTCTACTTCTTCTTTTTTTTCTTTTTCTTCTTCTCCTCCACCTCCTCCTACTCCTCCTCCTCCTCCTCCTCCTCCTTGTTCTTCATCTTCCTCTTCCTTTTTTTCATCTTCTTCTTCTTCACATTCTTCTTCCTTTTCTTGTTCCTCTTCTTCTTGTTCTTCTTCTTCTTCCTCTTCCACTTCTTCCTCTCTTCTTCTTCTTTTTACTCTTTTCTTGTTGTTCTTTTTCTACTTATTCCTCTTCATATTGTTCTTCTTCTTCTTCTTCTTCTTCTTTTGCCTCTTCTTCTTTTTCTTCTTCTTCTTTATCTTTTTCTTCTTCTTATTCTTCTTGTTCTTCTTCTTCTTCTTATTATTATTATTACTATTTTAATTCTTCTTCATCTTTTTCATCTTGTTCTTCTTCATCTTTTTCTTCTTATACTTTTTCTTCATCAACATCTTCTTCTTCTTCTTCTTCTTCTCCTTGTTCTTCTTCCTTTTCCTCTTCTTCCACTTCTTCTTCTTCTTCTTCTCATTCTTCTTCCACTTCTTCTTCTTCTTCTTCTACATCTTTTTTTTCTTCTTCTACATCTTCTTCTTTTTCTTCTTCTTCTACTTCTTCTACTACTACTACTTTTTCTTCTTCTTCTTCTCCTTTTACTTCTTTTTCTTTTTCTTCTTCTTCTTCTTCTTTTTCTTCTCCTTCTCCTTCTTCTTCTCCTTCATCTACTTCTTCCTTTCCCTCCTATTCTTGTCCTTCTTTCTCTTCTTCTTCTTATTATTATTATTATTCTTATTCTTGTTCTTATTCTTCTTGTTTTTCTTCTTCTACCTCATCCTATTCTTCTTCTTCACCTTGTTTTGCTTTTTCTGCTTCTCTTTCTCCTTCTTCTTCTTCATCTTCTTCTTCTTCTTTTTCTACTTCTTGTTCTTCTTCTTCTTGTTCCTCCTCTTCCTCTTCTTATTATTATTATTATTACTTCTTTTTCTTCTTCTTCTTCATCTACTTCTTCTACTTCTTCTCATTCCACTTCTTCTTCTTCTTCTTCATCTTTTAGTTCTTCTTCTTCCCCTGCATCTTCTTCTCCCTCTTCTTCTTCTTCTTCTTCTTCTTCTTCTTCTTCTTCTTATTCTTCCTCTTCTTCCTCTTGTTCCACTTCTTCCTCTTAGTTCTTCTTCTTCTTCTTCAAGTTCTTCTTCTTCTTTTTCTTCTTCTACTTCTTCTTCTTCTTCTACTACCTCTTCTTCATCATCTACTACTTTTTCTTCTCTCTCTTATTCTTCTTCTTTATCTTCTTCTTCTTCTTCTTCTGCTTCTTCTTCTTCTTCCACTTACCTCTTTGCCTTCATCTTCTACTTCTTCTTCCTCTTTTTCTTCTTCTTCATCTTCTTCAACTTCTTCTCATTCTTCTTCTTCATGTTCTTCATTTCTTCCTTCTTTTTCTTCTTCTTCTTCTTCCTCCTCCTCCTCTTCTTCCTCCAACTCTTACTTCGTCTTATTCATTTTCTTTTCCTTCTTCTTTTTCTTCTTCTTCTTCTTTTTCTTCTCCTTCTTCTTCTTCTTCTTCTTCCTCCTCCTCCTCCTCCTCTTCAGCTTCTTCTTCTTATTATTAATTTTCATATTCTTCCTCTTCTTTTTCTTCTTCATTTTGTTCCTTTTCTTGTTCTTCTTCTTCATCTTCTTTTTCCTCTTCTTCTTCTTCTTCTTCTTCTACTTCTTCTTCCTCTCCTTCTTCTTCTCCTACTTCTTCTTTTTCTTCTTTGTGTTCTACTTTTTCTTCTTGATCTTCTTCATCATCATCATCATCTTCTTCTTCTTCTTCCTCTTGCTCTTCCTCTTCTTCTTCTTCTTCTCCTTCTTTTTCTTCTTCTTGTTGTTCTTCTAGTTCTTCTTCTTCATTTTCTTCTTCTTCTACTTCTTCTTCTTCTCCTTCATCTTTTCCTTCTTCTTCCTCTTCTTCTTCAACTACTTCATGTTCTTCTTCTTCTTCTTCTTCTCCTACTTCTGCTTCTGCTTCTTCATCTTCTTGTTGTTCTTCTGCTTCTTCTTTTTCTTCTCCTCCTACTTCTTCTTTTTCTTCTACTTCTTCTTCTTCACTTTCTTCTTCTACTACTACTTTTTCTTCTCTCCCTTCTTCTTCAACTTTTTCTTCTTCCTCTTCTTCTTCCTCTTCTTCTTCTTCTTACTTCTTTTACTTCTTCTTCTTCTTCTACTGCTTCTTGTTCCTCTTTTTTTTGTTCCTTTGTCTTCTTCTTCTTCTTTATCTTCAACTTATTTTCCTACTTCTTCTTCATCGTCTTCTTCTCCTTCTTCTTTTTCATCATCATCATCTTCTTCTTCTTCTACTTCTGCTTCTTCTACTTCTTCTTTTTCTCTTCTTCTTCTTCTTCCTCTTCTTCCTCTTCTTCTCATTTTTCAACTTCTTCCTCTTCCACTTCTTTTTCTTCTTCTTCTTCTACTGCTTCTTCTTCTTCTTCTTCTTATTAAACAACAACCACTATTGCTATGGCAATGACTGCTAATGCTTCTTCTACTCTTTCTTCACCTTCTCCTTCTTCTTCTCTGACTTCTTCTTCTTCTTCTTCCTCTTCTTCTTCTCCTTCCTCTTACGTCTTCTCCTTCTGCATGGTCTTCTACTTCTTCTTCTTCTTCTTCTACTACTACTACTACTACTACTTCTTCTTCCTCCTCCTTTTCTTCTTCAGCTTGTTCTTCTTCTTCTCCTACTTTTTTTCATTTTCTTCTTCTTCTTCTACTTCTACTACTACTTATGCTTCACTTTCTTCTTCTTCTTCTTATTCTTCTCCCTCTCCTTCATTTTCTTCTTCATCATCATCATCTTCTTTTTCTTTTCTTCTTCTTCTTCCTCCATTTCTTCTTTTTCTTCTTCTTCATCTTTCTTCTTCTTTTTCTTCTTATTTAACTTCTTTTAATATAACTTCTTCTTCTAACTCTTTTTTTCTTCCTCTTCATCTTCTTCTTCTTCTTCTCCTTCTTGTTCTTGTTTTCTTCCTCTTCTTCCTCTTCTTCTACTTCTTCATCTTCTACTTCTTTTAAATCTTAATCTTCTTCTTCTTCATGATCATCATCTTCTTCTTCTTCTTCATCTTCATCTTCTTCTTCTCCAACTTCTTTTTCTTTTTCTGCTTCTTCCTCTTCTTCTTCTACTTCCCCTTCTTCATTTTCTTTTTGTTCATCATCTTCTTCTTCTTCTTCCTCTTACTTCTTCTTTTTCTTTCTCTTCTACTACTTCCTCTTCTCTTTCTTCTTCTTTTATTCTTCTTCTTCTCCTCCGTCATCTTCTTCTTCTTCTTCTTCTTTTCATTCTTCTTCCTCTTCTCTTTCTTCGTCTTATTTCTTGTTCTCCTTCTTCTTCTTGTTCTTCTACATCTTCTTCTTCTTCATTTTCTTTTTTTTCTTCTTCTCCTTCTTCTTCTTCTTCTTCCACCTCTTCCTCTTCATTTTCTTCTTGTTCTTGTACTTCTTCTTCATCTTCGTCCTCTTCTTCTTCCTCCTTTTCTTCTTCATCTTCTGCTTCTTATTCTTCTTCTTCTTTTTCCTCTTCCTCTTCTTCTTCTTCCTCTTCTTTTTCTTTTTCCTCTTTTTCTTCTTCTTCTTCTTCCTCTTCTTCTCCTTTTCATCTTCTTCCTCTGTTTCTTCTTTCTTCTTCTTCTTCTTCTTCTTCTTCTTCTTCTTTGTCTTCTTCATTTTCTTCTTCTTCTTCCTCTTCAACTACTACTACTAGTACTACGACTACTACTACAACTTCATCTCCTTCTTCTTCTTCACCTTCTTCTTCCTCACTGGCTTCTTCTTCATCATCGTCTTCATCATCATCTTCTTCTTCTGCTTCTTCCTCTTTCTCTTACTTCTTCTCCTTTTTCATGGTCTTCTTCTTCCTTTTATTCTTCTTCTACTTCTTCCTCATCTTCTTGTTCATCTTCTTCTTCTACATTTTCTTCTTCTTCTTCTTCTTCTTCCTCTTCTTTCTTTTCTTCTTCTTCTTTCCATCTTCTTCTTCTTGTTCCCCTTCTCCTTCTTCTTCTTCTTCTTCTTCTTCTTTTTCTTCTTATTCAACTTCATCTTCTCCTTCTTTTTTTTTATCTTCTTCTTCTTCTTCGTCTTCTTCTTCTTCTTCTTTTTCCTCTTTTTCTTCTTCTTCTCCTCCTTCATCTTCTCCTTCTTCCGCTACTTCCTCTTCTTTGTCTTCTTCATCTACTTCTTCTTCTTCTTCATCTTCTTCTTCTATTTCTTAATCTTCTTCTTCTTCATGTTCATCTTCTTCTTCTTTTTCATCTTCTTCTTCTTCTTCTCCTTCTTCGTCATCTTCTTCTTCTACTTCTTCTTCACCTTCTTTTTCTTCTTCTACTTATTCTTCTTCCTTTTCTTCTTCTTCTTCTTTTCCTTTTTCTCGTTCTTCTTCTTCTTCATCTTTTTCTTCCAAATATTTCTTATTCTCCTTCTTCATCATCATCATCATCAGCATCATCATCATCTTCTTCTTCTTCTCCATGCCCTTCCTCTTCAGCTTCTTCTTCTTCGTCTTGTCCTTTTCTTCTTCTATGTCTTCTCCTTCTTCCTCATCTTGCTCCCCTTCTTGTTCTACTTCTTCTTGTTCTTATTATTCTTCTTCTTCTTATTCTTATTCTTCTTATTCTTATTCTTCTTTTTGTTAATCTTTTTCTTCTTATTCTTCTTTCGCTTCTTCTTCTTCTTGTTCTTCTTCTTTTCCTTCTACTTCCACTTATTCTTCTTGTTCTTCTTCTTCTTCTTTTAGTTCTACTTCTTCTTCTTCTTCTTCTTCTTTTCTTCTTCTTTTGCTTCTTCTTCTGCTTCTTCTTTTTCTTCTTCTTCTTCTTCTTCTTCTTCCTCCTCTCCTTCTTCTTCACTGACTTCTTCTTCTTCTTCTTCTTCTTCTTCTTCATCTTCTTCTCCCTCTTCTACCTCTTCTTCCTTATCTTCTACTTCTTCTCCTCCTCTTCGTCCTCCTCCTCCTCCTCCTCCGCCTCCTTCTTCTTCTTTTTCCTCTTCTTCATCTTCTTCTTCCTCTTCCTCTTCTTCTTCCTCTTCCTCTTCTTCTTCTTCTAATTCTTCTGTTTTTCTTCTTCTTCCTCTTCTACTTCTTCCTATCTTCTTTTTCTATTTCCTCCTCTTGTTGTTCTTTTTCTACTTATTTTTCTTCGTCTTGTTCTTCTTCTTCTTCTTCTCCTTTTGCCTCTTCTTCTTTTTGTTCTTCTTCCTCATGATTTTCTTCATCTTCTTCTTCTTCATCTTCTACTACTACTACTACTACTACTACTTCTTCTTCTTCTTATTTTAATTCTTCTTCTTCTTTTTCTTCTTCTTTTTCTTCTTCTTCTTCTTCTACTTCTTCTTCTTTTTCTTCATCAAATTCTTCTTCTACTTCTTCTTCTTCTTCTTCTTCTTATCCTTGTTCTTCCTCCTCTTCCTCTTCTTCCACTTCTTTTTCTTCTTTTTCTTATTTTCATTCTTCTTCCTCTTCAACTTCTTCTTCTTCTTCTTATTCTTCTTCATCTTGTTCTTCTTCTTCTTCTTCTTCTTCACCTTCTTTTTCTTCATCTACTCGTTCTTCTTCCACTTTTTCTTCTTCTTCTTCTTCTTCTTCATTTCCTTCTTTTTTTTCTTTTTCTTTTTCTCGTTCTTCTTCCTCTTCTTCTTCTTCTTCTTCCAATTATTTTTTGTTCTCCTTCTTCATCATCATCGCCATCAGCATCATCATCATCTTCTTCTTCTTCTCCTTGCCCTTCCTCTTCAGCTTATTCTTCTTGTTCTTCTCCCTTTCTTCTCCTTCTTCTTCTTCTTCTTCTTCTCCTATTTCTCCTTCTACTACTTATTTATCTTTGTCTTCTTCCTCTTCCTCCTCTTGTTCTCCTTCTTCTTCTTCTTCTTCTTCTTCTTCTTCTAAT
The DNA here is from genome assembly GCA_023846275.1 of Vanilla planifolia. Classification (NCBI taxonomy): domain Eukaryota; kingdom Viridiplantae; phylum Streptophyta; class Magnoliopsida; order Asparagales; family Orchidaceae; genus Vanilla; species Vanilla planifolia. Next base: position 20,405 of record JAIUJO010000665.1, read on the forward strand.
CTTCTTATTCTTAGTCTTCTTTTTGTTAACCTTTTTCTTCTGATACTTCTTCTGCTTTAACTTCTTCTTTTTCTTCTTCTTCTCCTTCTTCTTCCTCTTCTTCTTCTTCTTGTTCTTCTTCTTTTAATTCTTAATCATCTTTTTATTAATCTTTTATTCTTATTCTTCTTCTACTTCTTTTTCTTCTTCTTCTTCTTCTTTTTCTTCTTCATCTTCTTCATCTACCTCTTCTTCTCGATTTTCTTCTAATTCTTCTTCTTCTTCTTCTTCTTCTTCTTCTTCTTCTTCTTCTCCTCCACCTCCTCCAACTCCTCCTCCTCCTCCTCCTTGTTCTGCATCTTCCTCTTCCCTTTTTTCATCTTCTTCTTCTTCATATTCTTCTTCCTTTTCTTGTTCCTCTTCTTCTTGTTCTTGTTCTTCTTCTTCTTCCATTTCTTCCTCTCTTCTTCTTCTTTATTCTCTTTTTCTTGTTGTTCTTTTTCTACTTATTCTTCTTCATCTTGTTCTTCTTCTTCTTCTTCTTCTTTTGCCTCTTCTTCTTTTTCTTCTTCTTCTTTATCTTTTTCTTCTTCTTATTCTTCTTGTTCTTCTTCTTCTTATTATTATTATTATTATTATTTTAATTCTTCTTCGTCTTTTTCATCTTCTTCTTCTTTTTCTTCTTATACTTTTTCGTCATCAACATCTTCTTCTTCTTCTTCTTCTTCTCCTTGTTCTTCTTCCTTTTCCACTTCTTCCACTTCTTCTTCTTATTCTCATTCTTCTTCCACTTCTTCTTCTTCTTCTTCTTCTACATCTTTTTTTCTTCTTCAACATCTTCTTCTTTTTCTTCTTCTTCTACTTCTTCTACTACTACTACTAATTTTTCTTCTTCTTCTTCTCCTTTTACTTCTTTTTCTTTTTCTTCTTCTTCTTCTTCTTTTTCTTCTCCTTCTCCTTCTTCTTCTTCTTTTTCTTCTCCTTCTCCTTCTTCTTCTCCTTCATCTACTTCTTCCTTTCCCTCTTATTCTTGTCCTTCTTTCTCTTCTTCTTATTATTATTATTATTATCATTATTATTCTTATTTTTCTTCTTCTTCCTCATCATATTCTTCTACTTCACCTTGTTTTGCTTTTTCTACATCTCTTTCTCCTTCTTCTTCTTCTTCTTCTTCTTCTTTTTCTTCTTCTTCTTTTTCTATTTCTTGTTCTTCTTCTTCTTGTTCCTCCTCTTCCTCTTCTTCTTATTATTATTATTACTTCTTTTTTTTTTCTTCTTCTTCTACTTCTTCTCATTCCTCTTTTCTTCTTCTTCTTCATCTTTTAGTTCTTCTTCTTCACCTGCATCTTCTTCTCCCTCTTCTTCTTCTTCTTCTTCTTCTTATTCTTCCTCTTCTTCCTCTTCTTCCACTTCTTCTTCTTAGTTCTTCTTCTTCTTCTACTTTTTCTTTTCCTACTTCTTCTTCTTCTTCTTCTACTACCTCTTCTTCCTCATCTACTAATTTTTCTTCTCTCTCTTATTCTTTTTCTTTATCTTTTCCTTCTTCTTCTTCCACTTACCTCTTTGCCTTCATCTTCTACTTCTTCTTCCTCTTTTTCTTCTTCTTCATCCTCTTCAACTTCTTCTCATTCTTCTTCTTCACGTTCTTCATTTCCTTCTTCTTCTTCTTCTTCTCCTCCTCCACCTCTTCTTCCTCCTACTCTTACATTGTCTTATTCATTTTCTTTTCCTTCTTCTTTTTCTTCTTCTTCTTCTTCTTCTTCTTCTTCTTCTTCTTTTTCTTCTCCTTCTTCTTCTTCTTCTTCTTCCTCTTCTCCTCCTCCTCCTCTTCTTCAGCTTCTTCTTCTTATTAATTTTCATATTCTTCTTCTTCTTTTTCTTCTTCATTTTGTTCTTGTTCTTGTTCTTCTTCTTCGTCTTCTTTTTCCTCTTCTTCTTCTTCTTCTTCCTCTACTTCTTCTTCCTCTCCTTCTTCTTCTCCTACTTCTTCTTTTTCTTCTTTGTGTTCTACTTTTTCTTCTTAATCTTCTTCATCATCATCATCATCTTCTTATTCTTCTTCTTCTTCTCCTTCTTTTTCTTCTTCTTGTTGTTCTTCTAGTTCTTCTTCATTTTCTTCTTATTCTACTTCTTCTTCTTCCTCTTCTTCTCCTTCATCTTTTCCTTCTTCTTCTCTTCTTCTTCGACTACTTCATGTTCTTCTTCTTCTTCTTCTTCTTCTCCTACTTCTACTTCTGCTTCTGCATCTTCTTGTTGTTCTTCTGCTTCTTCTTTTTCTTCTCCTCCTACTTCTTCTTCTTTTTCTTCTACTTCTTCTTCACTTTCTTCTTCTACTACTACTTTTTCTTCTCTCCCTTCTTCTTCAACTTTTTCTTCTTCCTCTTCTTCTTCCTCTTCTTCTTCTTCTTACTTCTTCTACTTCTTCTTCTTCTTCTGCTGCTTCTTGTTCCTCTTTTTTTTGTTTCTTTGTCTTCTTGTTCTTCTTTATCTTCAACCTCTTTACCTACTTCATCTTCATCATCTTCTTCTCCTTCTTCTTCTTTTTCATCATCATCATTTTCTTCTTCTTCTTCTGCTTCTTCTACTTCTTCTTTTTCTCTTCTTCTTCTTCTTCCTCTTCTTCCTCTTCCACTTCTTTTTCTTCTTCTTCTTCTTCTTCTTCTTATTAAACAACAACCACTATTGCTATGGCAATGACTGCTAATGCTTCTTCTACTCTTTCTTCACCTTCTCCTTCTTCTTCTCTGACTTCTTCTTCTTCTTCTTCTTCTTCTTCTTCTTCTTCCTCTTCTTCTTCTCCTTCCTCTTACGTCTTCTCCTTCTGCATGGTCTTCTACTTCTTCTTCTTCTTCTTCTTCTTCTACTACTACTACTACTTCTTCTTCCTCCTTTTCTTCTTCAGCTTGTTCTTCTTCTTCTCCTACTTTTTTTCATTTTCTTCTTCTTCTTCTACTTCTACTACTACTTATACTTTACCTTCTTCTTCTTCATCTTCTTCTTCTCCCTCTCCCTCCTTTTCTTCTTCTTCATCATCATCTTCTTTTTCTTTTCTTCTTCTTCTTCCTCCATTTCTTCTTTTTCTTCTTCTTCATCTTTCTTCTTCTTTTTCTTCTTATTTAACTTCTTTTAATATAACTTCTTCTTCTAACTCTTTTTTTCTTCCTCTTCATCTTCTTCTTCTTCTTCTCCTTCTTGTTCCTCTTTTCTTCCTCTTCTTCCTCTTCTTCTACTTCTTCTTCTACTTCTTCATCTTTTACTTCTTTTAAATCTTAATCTTCTTCTTCTTCATGATCATCATCTTCTTCTTCTTCTTCATCTTCATCTTCTTCTTCTCCAAATTCTTTTTCTTTTTCTGCTTGTTCCTCTTCTTCTTCTACTTCCCCTTTTTCATTTTCTTTTTGTTCATCATCTTCTTCTTCTTCTTCCTCTTACTTCTTCTTTTTCTTTCTCTTCAACTACTTCCTCTTCTCTCTCTTCTTCTTTTATTCTTCTTCTTCTCCTCCGTAATCTTCTTCTTCTTCTTCTTCTTTTCATTCTTCTTCCTCTTCTCTTTCTTCGTCTTATTTCTTGTTCTCCTTCTTCTTCTTGTTCTTCTACATCTTCTTCTTCTTCATTTTCTTTTTTTTCTTCTTCTCCTTCTTGTACTTCTTCTCCTTCTTCTTCTTCTTCTTCCTCCTCCTCTTCCTCTTCATTTTCTTCTTGTTCTTGTATTTCTTCTTCTTCTTCGTCCTCTTCTTCTTCCTCCTTTTCTTCTTCATCTTCTGCTTCTTATTCTTCTTCTTCTTCTTCCTCTTCTTTTTCTTTTTCCTCTTTTTCTTCTTCTTCTTCTTCCTCTTCTTCTCCTTTTTCATCTTCTTCCTCTGCTTCTTCTTTCTTCTTCTTATTCTTCTTCTTCTTCTTCTTCTTCTTCTTTGTCTTCTTCATTTTCTTCTTCTTCTTCTTCTTCAACTACTACTAATAGTACTACGACTACTACTACAACTTCATCTCCTTCTTCTTCCTCACTGGCTTCTTCTTCATCATCGTCTTCATCATCACCTTCTTCTTCTGCTTCTTCCTCTTCCTCTTACTTCTTCTCCTTTTTCATGGTCTTCTTCTTCCTTTTATTCTTCTTCTACTTCTTCTTCATCTTCTTTTCATCTTCTTCTTCTACATTTTCTTCTTCTTCTTCTTCTTCTTCCTCTTCTTTCTTTTCTTCTTCTTCTTTCCATCTTCTTCTTCTTGTTCCCCTTCTCCTTCTTCTTCTTCTTCTTCTTCTTTTTCTTCTTATTCAACTTCTTCTTCTCCTTCTTTTTTTATCTTCTTCTTCTTCTTCGTCTTCTTCTTCTTCTTCTTCTTCTTCTTCTCCTCCTTCATCTTCTCCTTCTTCCGCTACTTCCTCTTCTTTGTCTTCTTCATCTACTTCTTCTTCTTCATCATCTTCTTCTTCTATTTCTTAATCTTCTTCTTCTTCATGATCATCTTCTTCTTCTTTTTCATCTTCTTCTTCTTGTTCTCCTTCTTCGTCATCTTCTTCTTCTACTTCTTCTTCACCTTCTTTTTCTTCTTCTACTTATTCTTCTTCCTTTTCTTCTTTTTCTTCTTTTCCTTTTTCTCGTTCTTCTTCTTTTTCATCTTCTTCTTCCAAATATTTCTTATTCTCCTTCTTCATCATCATCATCATCAGCATCATCATCATCTTCTTCTTCTTCTCCATGCCCTTCCTCTTCAGCTTCTTCTTCTTCTTCTTGTCCTTTTCTTCTTCTTTGTCTTCTTCTTCCTCCTCTTGTTCCCCTTCTTCTTCTACTTCTTGTTCTTCTTCTTCTTCTTCTAATTCTTATTCTTCTTATTCTTAGTCTTCTTTTTGTTATTCTTTTTCTTCTTACTCTTCTTTTGCTTCTTTTTCTTCTTGTTCTTCTTCTTTTCCTTCTACTTCCACTTCTTCTTCTTCTTTTTCTTCTTCTTGTTCTTCTTCTTCTCCTAGTTCAACTTCTTCTTCTTCTTCTTCTTCTTTTTCTTGTTCTTGTTCTTCTTCTTCTTTTGCTTCTTCTTCTGCTTCTTCTTTTTCTTCTTCTTCTTCTTGTTCTTCTTCTTTCTCCTCTCCTTATTCTTCTTCACTGACTTCTTCTTCTTCTTCATCTTCTTCTCCCCCTTCTACCTCTTCTTCCTCATATTCTACTTTTTCTTCTACTTCTTATCCTCCTCCTCGTCCTCCTCCTCCGCCTCCTCCTCCTCCTCCTCCTCCTTCTTCCTATTTTTCATCTTCTTCTTCCTCTTCCTCTTCCTCTTCTTCTTCCTCTTCCACTTCTTCCTATCTTCTTGTTCTATTTCCTCCTCTTGTTGTTCTTTTTCTACTTATTCTTCTTCGTCTTGTTCTTCTTCTTCTTCTTCTTCATCATCTTCTTCTTCATCATCTTCTTCTTCATCTTCTTCTTCTTCTTCTTCTTCTTCTTGTTCTTCTACTACTACTACTACTTCTTCTTATTTTAATTCTTCTTCTTTTTCTTCTTCTTCTTCTTCTTCTTCTTCTTCTTATTCTTTTTCTTCATTAACTTCTTCTTCTACTTCTTCTTCATCATCTTCTTCTTCTTGTACTACTTCTTCTTCTTATCCTTGTTCTTCCTTCTCTTCCTCTTCTTCCACTTGTTTCTCTTCTTTTTCTTATTCTCACTCTTCGTCCTCTTCTCCTTCTTCTTCTTCTTCTTATTCTTCTTCAACTTCTTCTTATTCTTATTCTTCACCTTCTTTTTCTTCTTCTACTCGTTCTTCTTCCTCTTTTTTTTCTGCTTCCTCTTCTTCATTTTCTTCTTCTTTTTCTTTTTCTTTTTCTTTTTCTCGTTCTTCTTCCTCTTCTTCTTCTTCTTCCAATTATTTTTTGTTCTCCTTCTTAATCATCGTCTTCATCAGCATCATCATCACCTTCTTCTTCTTCTTCTCCTTGCCCTTCCTCTTTAGCTTATTCTTCTTGTTCTTCTCCTTTTCTTCTCCTTCTTCTTCTTCTTCTTCTTCACCTATTTCTCCTTCTCGTACTTATTTATCTTTTTCTTCTTCTTCTTCCTCCTCTTGTTCTCCTTCTTCTTCTTCTTCTTCTTCTTCTCTTCTTCTTATTCTTAGTCTTCTTTTGGCTAATCTTTTTCTTCTGATTTTTCTTCTACTTTTTCTTCTTCTTGTTCTTCTTCTTCTCTTTCTTCTTTCTCTTCTTCTTCTTCATCATCTTCTTCTTCTAAATCTTCTTCTTCTTCTTCTTCTTTTTCTTCTTCTTCTTCTTCTAATTCTTAATCATCTATTTATTAATCTTTTATTCTTATTCTTCTTCTACTACTACTTCTTGGTCTTCTTCTTCTTCTTTTGCTTCTTCTTCTTCTTTTTCTTCTTCTTCTTCTTCTTCATCATCTTCTTCTTCTCCCTCTTCTTCCTCATTTTCTTCTACTTCTTCTTCTCCTCCTCCACCTCCTCCTACTCCTCCAACTTGTTCTTCACATTCCTCTTCCTTTTTTTCATCTTCTTCTTCTTCATATACTTCTTCCTTTTCTTGCTCATCTTCTTATTATTCTTCTTCTTTTTCCTCTTCCACTTCTTCCTCTCTTCTTCTTCTATTTACTCTTTTTCTTGTTGTTCTTTTTCTACTTATTCTTCTTCACCTTATTCTTCTTCTTCTTCTTCTTCTTTTGCTTCTTCTTCTTTTTCTTCTTCTTTATCTTTTTCTTCTTCTTCTTCTTCTTCTTCTTGTTCTTCTTCTTCTTCTTTATCTTATTTTAATTCTTCTTCTTCTTTTCCTTCTTCTTCTTCTTCTTTTTCTTCTTATGCTTTTTCTTCATCAACTTCTTCTTCTTCTTCTTCTTCTTCTTCTTCTTCTTCTTCTCCTTGTTCTTCTTCCTTTTCCACTTCTTCCACTTCTTCTTCTTCTTCTTATTCTCATTCTTCTTCCTCTTCTTCTTCTTCTTCTTCTACTACTACTTCTACATCTTCTTTTTCTTCTTCTACATCTCCATTTTCTTCTTCTTCTTCTTCTACTACTACCTTTTCTTCTTCTTCTTCTTCTTCTTCTCCTTTTACTTCTTCTTTTTCTTTTTCTTCTTCCTCTTCTTCTTTTTGTTCTCCTTCTCCTTCTTCTTCTCCTCCATCTACATCTTCCTTTCCCTCTTATTCTTGTCCTTCTTTCTCTTCTTCTTCTTCTTCTTCTTCTTCTTATTTTCTTCTTCTTCTACTTCTTCTTCTTCTTCTTCCTCTTCTTCTTCTTATTCTTGTTCTTATTCATCTTGTTTTTCTTCTTCTTCTTTATCCTATTCTTCTTCTTCACCTTGTTCTTCTTTTTCTACTTCTCTTTCTCCTTCTTCTTCTTCTTCTTCTTCTTCATTTTCTACTTCTTGTTCTTCTCCTACTTGTTCCTCCTCTTCCTCTTCTTCTTCTTCTTTTTATTGCTTCTTCTTTTTCTTCTTCTTCTTCATCTATTTCTTCTACTTCTTCTCATTCCTCTTCTTCTTCTTCTTCTTCTTCATCTTTTAGTTCTTCTTCTTCACCTACATCTTCTTCTCCCTCTCCTTCTTCTTCTTATTCTTCCTCTTCTTCCTCTTAGTTCTTCTTCTTCTGAATCTTCTTTTTCTTCATCTTCATCTTCTTCTTCTTCTACTACTACTTTTCTTCTTCTTCTTCCTCTTGTTTTTCAGCTTCTTCTTATTCTTCATTTTCTTCTTTTTACAATAGTTCTTCATTTTCTTCTCTTCTTCTTCACCTTCTTCTTGTTCTTCGTCTTCTTCCTCTTCTTCCACCTTTCCTTCTATCCCTTCTTCTTCTTCTTCTTCCTCTTCTTCTTCCTCCTCCTTTTCTTCTTCTTCTTCTTTTTGTTCATCATCTTCTTCTTCTTCTTCTTTTACTTCTTCTTCTTCTTTTACTTCTTCTTCTTCTTTTACTTCTTCTTCTGTATGTTCTACTTCTTCTTCTTCTTCTTCTTCCTGCTTCTTACTCTTCATCATCTTCTTCTTTTCTTCTTCTTTTTCTTTTTCTTCTACCTCTTCCTCTTCTTCTTCTTCTTCTTCCTCCTCTTCCTCTACTTCCTGTCATCTTCTTCTTCTACTACTACTTCTTCTTCTTCTTCATTTTCTTCTTCATCTTATTGTTATTATTATTATTGCTATTATTATTAATATTATTTTTATTATTATTATACTTCTTCTTCTTCTTCTTCTTTGCCTTCTTCTTCATGGTCTCCTTCTCCTTGTTCTTCTACTTCTTCTTCTACTTCTTCTTCTCCTTCTTCTTCTTCTTGTTCTTGTTCTTATTCTTCTTATTCTTCTTCATCTACTACTATTACTACTACTACTACTACTTATTCTCCTTCTTCACCATCAGCTTCTACTGCTCCTCCTCTTTTTTGTTCATCTTCTTCATCTTCTTTTTCTACTCCTCCTACTTCTTCCTCCTCTTACATGTTCTTCTCCCTTCATCATCTTCATCTTCTTCTTCTTCTTCTTCTTCTTCTTCTTCTTCCTCCTCTTCATCTTTACCTTCTTCTTCTTCTTCTTCTTCTTCTTCCTCCTCTTATTCTTCTTTTACTACTTTTTCTTTTTCTTTTTCTTCTTCTTGTTCTTCTTCGTCCACTTATTCTTCTTCGTCTTCTTCTTTTTCTTCTTTTTCTTCTTCCTCTTCTTCTTCCTCTTCTTCTTGTTCTTCTTCTTCGTCTTCTTTTTCTTCATTCCCTTCATCTTCTTTTGAATCTTCTTTTACTTCTTCTTCTTATTGACCTTATTCAACAACTTTTTCTTCATCATCTTCTTCTACTTCTTCTTCTTCTTCTTCTTCTTCTTCTTCTTCTTCTTCTTCTTCTTGATCTTCTTTTTTGTCATTTTCTTCTCCCGCTTTTACATCTTCTTATTATTCTTCTTATTATTGTTATTCTCCTTCTTCATCAACTTCTTCATCTTCTTCTTCATCTTCTTCTACTTCTTCTTCTTATATTTCTTCTTCTTCTCCTTGTTCTTCCTCCACTTCATCTTCTTTCCCTCCTTCTTATTATTCATATTCTTTTCTTCATCATCTTTTTCTTCTTCATCTACTACTACTACTGCTACTTTTTCTTCTTCTTCTTCTTGTTCTTCTTCATCTTCTTCTTCTTCTTCTTCTAAACCCTCTTCTTCTTCTTTCTCTTTTTCTTCTTCATCTTCTTCGTCTTCTTCTTCTTCTTCTTCTTCTTCTTATTCTTCTTCTTCTTCTTATTCTTCTTCTTCTTCTTCTTATTCAGATTCTTATTCTTCTTCTTTTCCTTCTTCTTCTTCATCTTTCTCTTCTACTTCTTCACCTTCTTCTTTTTCTACTTCTTCTTCCCTATCTTCTTCTTCTTCTTCTACTACAACAACTACTTCTTATTCTTATTTATCTTCTTTTACTTCTTCAACTTCTTTTTCTTCTTCTACTTCTTCTACTTCTTCTTCTTCTTCTTCTTCTTCTTTTGCTTTTTTCTACTTCTTATTCCTTTTCTTCTTATTCTTCTTTTACTACTTCTTCTATAATTGCTTCTACTTCTTCACCTACATCTTCTTCTTTTCTTCTTCTTCTTCTTCTTCTTCCACCCCTTCTTCCTCTTTTTCCTCTTAGTTCTTCTACTTCTTTATAATCTTTTTCTTCTTCCTCAACTTTTGCTTTTTTGTTTCTTCTTCTTCAACTTCTTCTTGTACTTCTTTTTCTTCTTCTTCTTCTTCTTCTTCTTCTTCGTCTTCTTCTGCTTCTTCCTCTTCTTCTTTTTTTGCTTTTTCTTCTTCTTCTTCGTCTTATTCTTCTTATTCTTCATCTTCTTCTTCTACTTCCTCTTCTTCTTCTTCTTATTCTTCTTTTGTTTCTTCTTCTTCTTC
>JAIUJO010001561.1:7500-22500 GCA_023846275.1 Vanilla planifolia
AAAAGATGAAAAAAAAGAAGGAGAAGAAGAAGAAGAAGAAGTAAAAGTATAAGATGATGAAAAAGATGATGAAGAAGAAGAAGATGGAAAAGAAGAAGAAGAAGAAAAAGATGAAAAAGAAGAAGAAGAAGAAAAAGGAGAACAAGAAGAAGGAGAAGGAGAAGGTAATGAGGATGAAGAATAATAAGAAGTATAAATAGATGAAGAAGTAGGAGAGGAAGATGAAGAAGAAAAAGTGGAAGAAGAAGATTTAGAAGAAGAAGAAGAACAACAACAACAACAAAAAGAATAAGAAGAAGAAGTTAAAAAGGAAGAACAAAAGGAGATGATGAAGAAGAAGAAGAAGAGGCAGAGGTGGACGAAGAAGAAGACGAAGAAGAAGAAGAAGAACATGAAGAAGAAAAAGAGGGATAAAAGGAAGAAGAAGAAGAGGAGGAAGAAAAAGAAGAAGAAAATGAAGAAAAAAGGAAGAAGAAGAAAAAAAGAGGATGAAGAAGAAGAATAGTAGGAAGAAAAAGTAGCAGTTGCAGAAGAAGAAGATGATGAAGAAGATAAGGAAGAAGAAGTGTAGGAAGAAGAAGGAGATGAAGAAGAAGAAAAAGAAGAAGAAGAAAAAAGAAGAGGAGAAGAAGAAGAAGAAGAAGAAGAAGAAAAAGAACAAGAAGTAAAAGAAGAAGAGGAAGAAGAATTAGAAGAAAAAAGAGAAAAAGAAGGAGAATAAGAAAAAGAAGAACAAGTTTAAGAGGAAGAAGAAGAAGAAGTAGATTAAGAAGAGGAGGAAGAAGAAGAAGGAGAAGAAGAAGCAGAACAAGAAGAAGAAAAATAAGAAGAATTAGAACAAGAAGAAGAAAATGAAGAGAAGGAGAAGTAGACGAAGAAGGAGAAGAAGAAGAGTTAAAGAAGAAGAAGAAGAAGAAGAAAAAGAAGAACAAGAAGAAGAATAGGATGTTGAAGAGGAAGAACAAAAATAAGATGAAGAAGAAGAAGAAGAAGAAGCAGAGGCGAAAGAAGAAGAAGAAGAAGATGAAGAAGAACAAGAAGAAGAAGGTTAAGAAGAAGAAAAAGAGGAAGAAAAAGAAGTAGAGGAGGTGGAAGAAAAAGTATAAGAAAAAGAAAAAGAAGAAGAAGAAAAAGAAAAGAAGAGGAGGAGGAAGAAGAAGAAGAAGAGGAAGAAGTAGAAGAAGAAGAAGAAAAAGAAGAAGAAGAAGAAGAAGTGGTAGAAGATGAAGAAGAAGAGGTGAAGGAAGAAGAAGAAGAAGAGGAAGAAGAAGAAGAAGAAGAAGTAGTAGTAGTAGAAGAAGAAGAATAAGAAGAAAAAAGTGAGAAGAAGAAAGAGAAGAAGAAAAAGAAGAACAAGAAGACTAAGAGGAGGAGGAGGAGGAGAAGGAAGAAGAAAAAGAAGAAGAATTAAAAGAAGAAGATGAAGAAGAAGGAGAAGTAGACAAAGAAGAAGAAGAAGAAGAAGTAGAATTAGAAGAAGAAGAACTAGAAGAAGAAGAAAAAAAAGAAGAACAAGAAGATGAAAAAGAAGAAGATGAGGTTGAAGAATTAGAAGAAGAAGAAGAAGAAAAAGAAGAAGAAGAAGAAGAAGAAGAAGAAGAAGAAGGAAAGGATGAGGATGAAGAAGAAGAAGAAGAATGAGAAGAAGGTGAAGAAGTATAAGATTAAGAAGAAGAAAAAGAAGAAGTAGTACAAGAAGAAGAAGAAGGAGAAGAAGTAGAAGAAGAAGAAGAAGAAGAAGTAGAAGATAAAGAACTAAGAGAGGAAGAAGAAGAAGAAGAAGTAGAAGAGGAAGAAAACGAGGAAAAAGGAGAAGAAGTAGAAGAATGAGATGGAGAAGAAGAAGAAGAAGAAGAAGAAGAAATAAAAGAAGAAGAAGAAGAAGGAGAAGAAGAGGATCAAGAAGAAGAACAAGAAGAAGAAGAAGAAGTAGAAGAAGGAGTAGATGAAGAAGAAGAAAAAGATGGAGAAGAAGAAGAAGTAGAATAAGAAGGTGAAGAAGAACGAGGGAGAAGATGATGATGATGATGATGAAGGAGAGGAAGAAGAGGAAAAAGAAGCGGAAGAAGAAGAAGAAGTACAAGAAGAAGAAGAAGAAGTAGAAGAAGAAGAGGAAGAAGAAGAAGGAGAAGAACAAGAACAATAACAGGAAGAAGAATTAGAAGAATTAGAAGAAGTAGAAGAAGTAAAAGAAGAAGAAAAATAGAAAGATGAGGAAGAAGAGGAAGAAAAAGAGGAAGAAGAAGTGGAAGAAGAAGAAGAAGAAGAATAAGAAGAGAAGAGTAGAAGAAGAAGAAGAAGAAGAAGAAGATGAAAAAGAAGAAGAAGAAGAAGCGGAAGAAGAAGAAGAAGAAGAAGAAGAAAGAGAAGGCAAAGAAGAAGAAGAAGAAGAAGAAGAAGAAGAAGATGAAGAAGAAGAAAAGGAGGAAGAAAAAGAAGAAGAAAATGAAGAAAAAGAAAAAGAAGAAGATGATGACCACCATGATGATGATGATGAAAAGGAAGAAGAAGAAGAAGAAAAAGAAGAAGATGAGGTTGAAGAATTAGAAGAAGAAGAAGAAGAAGAAGACAGAAAGGAAGAGGATGAAGAAGAAGAAGAAGGAGAAGAAGGTGAAGAAGTATAAGATTAAGAAGAAAATGATGAAGAAGAAGAAAGAGAAGAAGTAGAAGAAGAAGTAGAAGATAAAGAGGTAGGAGAGGAAGAAGAAGAAAAAGTTGAAGAAGGAGAAGAAGTAGAAGAATGAGATGGAGAAGAAGAAAAAGAAGAAGAAGAAGAAGAAGAAACAAAAGAAGAAGAAGAAGAAGAAGAAGGAGCAGAAGAGGATCAAGAAGAAGAAGAAGAAGGAGATGAAGAAGAAGAAAAAGATGGAGAAGAAGAAGTAGAATAAGAAGGTGAAGAAGAAGAAGGAGAGAGAAGAAGAAGAAGATGATGATGATGATGAAGGAGAAGAAGAAGAGGAAGAAGAAGAGGAAGAAGAAGAAGAAGTGGAAGAAGAAGAAGAAAAAGAAGCAGAAGAAGAAGAGGCAGATGATGAAGAAGAAGAACAAGAACAATAACAGGAAGAAGAATTAGAAGAAGTTGAAGAAGTAGAAGAAGAAGAGAAAGAGGAAGATGAGGAAGAAGAGGAAGAAAAAAAGGAAGAAGAAGTGGAAGAAGAAGAAGAAGAAGAAGAAGAATAAGAAGAGAAGAGAAGAAGAAGAAGAAGATGAAAAAGAAGAAGAACAAGAAGAGGAAGAAGAAGAAGAAGAAGAAGAAGAAGAAGAAAGAGAAGGGAAGGAAGAAGAAGAAGAAGAAGAAGAAGAAGAAGAAGAAGAGGAAGATGAAGAAGACGAAAAGGAGGAAGAAAAAGAAGAAGAAAATCAAGAAAAAGAAAAAGAAGAAGTTGATGATGACCATGATGATGATGATGAAAAGGAAGAAGAAGAAGAAGAAAAAGACGGAGGAGGACGAGTAAGATGAAAAAAAAGAAGAACAAAAAGAAAAGGATGTGGAAGAAGAAGAAGAAGAAGAAGATTTGGAAGAAGAAGAACAAGAAGAAGAAGATGTTGTAGAAGAAGAAAAAAGAGAAGAACTAGAAGAAGAGGACGAAAAAAAACAAGAAAAATAGGTAGAAGAAAAAGATGATGAAGAAGAAGGAGTAGAAAAAAATTAAGAAAAAAAGAATAAGAATAAGAAGAAAAATGAGAAGAAGAAGTAGAAGTTGAAGAGGAAGAAAAAGAAGAATACTAAGAAGGAGAGGAAAAAGGAGAAGAGGAAGAAGCAGAAGGAGAAAAAAAAGAAGAAAAAGAATTAGAAGAAGAAGAAGATAAAGAAGGAGAAGAAGAAGAAGAAGAAGAACAAAAAGATGAAGCAGGAGAAGAAGAAGTTGATGAAGAAGAAGAAGAAAAAAATGAAGAAGACTATGATGAAAAATAAGCAGGAGAAGAAGAAGTGGAGCAAAAGAAGAAGAAGAAGAAAAAAAAGAAGAATAGGAAGAAGAAGTAGAGGAAGATGAAGAAGTAAAAGAAGAAGAAGAAGAAGAAGAAGAAGAAATAGTAGAGGTAGAAGAAGAAGAAGAAGAAGAAGGAGAACAAGAAGTAGTTGAAGAGGAAGTAGATGAAGGAGAAGAAGAAGAAGAAGAAGAAGAAGAAGAAGAAAAAGATGGAGGAGAAGAAGAGGAAGCAGAAGAAATAAAGGAAGAAGAAGTAGAAGAAGTAGGAAAAGAAGAAGAAGAAGAAGAACAAGAACAAGAAAAAGAAAAACAACAACAAGAAGAAGAATAAGAGAAAGAGGAGAAATGAGAAGAAGAAGTAGTAGAGGAAGAAGAATCACAAAAAGAAGAAAAGAAAGAAGAAGAAGAAGGAGATGAAGGAGTTGAAGATTAAGAAGAAGAAGAAGAAGAAAAATAAGAAGAAGGCATAAATAAAGAAAATGAAGAAGGAGAATAGGAAGAAAATGAAGAAGAAGAAGAAGTAGAAGAAGAAGAATAAGAAAACAAGAAGAAGAAGGAGAAGAAGAAGAAGAAGGAGAAGAAGAAGAAGAAGAAGAAGGAGTGGAACAGGATGAAGACGAAAAAGAAGAAGCAAAAGAAGAAGAAGAAGAAGAGGAAGACGAAGAAGGAGAAGAGAAAGAAGAACAAGAAGAAGTATACGATTATGAAGAAGAAGATGAATAAGAAGAAAAAAGAGGAGGAGGAGAAGAAGAAGAAGAAGAAGAAGGAGGAGAAGATGAAGGAGAAGAAGGAGAAGGTCATGAAGAAGAAGAAGAAAAAGAAGAAGAAGAAGATGAAGAAGAAGGAGAGAAAGAAGAAGAAAAAGAAGAAGATGTGGAAGAAGAAGAAGAAGAAGAAGCAGAGCCAAAAGAAGAAGAAGAATAAGAAGAAGAACAGGAAGAAAAAGAAGAAGAAAAAAAAAGACGAAGAAGAAGAACAAGAAAAGGAAGAAGAAGTGGAAGAAGAAGAAGAAGAAGAAGAAGAAGTAGAAGAAGAAGAAGAAGCAAAAAAAAGAAAAAGAATAAGAAGAAAATGAACAAGAAGAAGAAAAAGCAGAAGAGGAGGAGGAGGAAGAAGAAGAAGAAGAAGAAGATGAAGATGAAAAAGAAGAATAGGACGAAGAAAAAAAAGAAGAAACTAAAGAAAAATAAGATGAAGAAGATGATTATGATAATGAAAAGGAAGAAGAACAATAAGTGGAAGAAGAAGAAGAAGAAGTAGAAGAATAAGGAGGAGAAGAAGAAGAAGAAGAAGAAAAGGAAGAAGAAGGAGAAGAAGAAGAAGAAGAAGAAGAAGTAGTAGTAGAAGAAGAGGAAGATTAAAAAGAAGAAGAAAAGTGAGAAAAGAAAGAGAAGAAGGAGAAAAAGTAGTAGTTAAAGAGGAAGAAGCAGAAGAATAAGAATAAGGAGGAGAAGAAGAAGAATAAAGAGAAGAAGAGGAAGCATAAGTAGAAGAAGACGAAGAAGAAGTATTATGAGAAGAAGAAGAAGATGGAGAAGAAGTAGAATAAGGAGATGATTGAGAAGTAGAAGAAGAACAAGAAATAGAAGAAGAAGAAGGAGCAGAAGAAAAGGAAGAAGAAGAAGAAGGAGAAGGAGAAGAAGAAGAAGAAAAAGAAGGAGAAGAAGACAGAGAAGACGGAGAAGAAGAAGAAGAAGAAGAAGAAGTAGTAGTAGTAGAAGAAGAAGGAGAAAAAGATAGAGAAGAAGATGGAGAAGAGTAGAAGTAGAAGAAGAAGAAGAAGTAGTTGTAGTAGTAATAGTAGAAGAAGAAGAAGAAGAAGAAGATGAAGAAGAAGAAGAAGAAGAAGAAAAAGAAGTGGAAGAAGAAGAAGAAAGAGAAGAAGAAGAAGCAAAAGAAGAAGAAGAAGGAGAACACGAAGAAGATGAAGAAGAAGAAGAAGAAGAAGAAGAAGAAGTAGAAGAAGAAGAAGAGGAAGTAAAAGTAGAAAAATAGGAAGAAGATGAAGAAGAAAAAGATGTAGAAAAAGTGGAAGAAGAATAATATTAATATGCTTGTTCTTCTTCCTCTTCTTCTTCTTCTTCTTCACCTTCGTCTTCTTCTTTTTCTTCTTCTTCTTCTTTGTCTTTATCTTAATCCTCTTCTTCGTCTTCTTATTCTTCGTCATCATCTTTTTCTTATTCTACTTCTTCTTCTTCTCTTTCTTCTTCTTGTTCTTCTTCTACTTTTTCTGCTTTTTCGTCCTCTTCTTGTTCTACTTCTTCCTCTTCTACTACTTCTTCGTCCTCTTCTTCTTCATGTTCTTGTTCTTCTTCTTTCTTTTTCTTTTTCTTCTTCTTCTTCTTCATCTTGCTCTTCTCTTTCTTCTTCTTCTTCTTCCTCATCTTCTTCTCCTTCTTCTTCTACTTCTCCTCCTTCTTCTTCCTCATCTTCTGCTTTTTCTTCTTCTTTTTCTTCATCATCTTTTTCTTCTTCTTGTTTTTCTTCTTCTTCTTCTTCTTCTTCTTCTTATTCTTATTCTTTTTCCACTTCTTCTTCTTTGGTTTCTTCTTCTTCCTCTTCTTCTTCTTCTTCTTCTTCTTCTTCTTCTCCTTCTTCTCCTCCTTCTTCTTCTTGTTCTTCTTCTTCTTCCTTTTGTTCCTCTTCCTCTTCTTCATCTTCTTCGTCATCACCTTATTCTACCTCTTCGCCATCTTCTTCTCAATCGTCTTCTTCTCTTTATTCTATTTCCTTTTGTTCTTCTTCCTCCTCCTCACCTTCATCTTCTTTGTCGCTTCTTCTTCTTCTTCATGATCATCTTTTTGTGTTCTTCTTCTTCTTCTTCTTCTTCTTCTTTTTCTACTTCTTTTTCTTCTTCTTCTTCTTCTTCTTCTTCTTCTTGTTCTTCTGCTTCTTCTTCTTCTTCTTCTCCAACTTCTTTTGCTTCTTCTTCTTCTCCTCCTTCTTCTGCTACTTCTTTTTCTTCTTCATCTTCTTCTTCTTCTTCTTCTTCTTCTTCTTCTTCTTCTTCTTCTCCTTCTCCTTCTTCTTCTGCTTCTTCTTCTCCTCCTTCTTCTTCTCCTTCTTCTCCTTCTTCTTCTTCTCCTCCTTCTTCTTCTTCTTCTTCTCCTTCTTCTTCTTCTTCTCCTTCTTCTTCTTCTTCTTCTTCTTTTCCTTCTTGTTCTTCTTCTCCTTCTTGTTCTTCTTCTCCTTCTTCTTCTTCTTCTCCTTCTTCTTCCTCTCCTCCTCCTTCTCCATCTTCTTTTTCTTCATCATATTCTTCTTCTTTTTTTCTTCTTCTTCTTCATCTCGTACTTTTTCTTCTCCTTCTTCTTCTTCCACTACTTCTTCTTCTTCTTCTTCTTCTTCTTCTTCTTCTTCTTCTTCTTCTTTTTCTTCTTCTCCTTCTTCTTCTTCTTCTTCTTCTTCTTCTACTTCATCTTCTTCTTCTTCTTCTTCTCTTCGTCTTCTTTTTTTTCTTCTTCTTCTCCTTATACTTATACTTCTTCTCCTTTTCATTTTTAACGTATTCTTCTTCTTCTTCTTTTTCTTCTACTTCATCTTTTTCGTCTTCTTCTTCTTCTACTTCTTTTTCTTCTTTTTCTTTTTCTTCTTCGTCTTCTTCTTCTTCTTCTTCTTATTCTTCTTTGTGCTCTTCACCTTCCTCTTCTTCTTCTTCGTCTTCTTTTATTTCTTTTTTGTTTTCATCTTCTTGGTCTTCTTCCTCTTCTTCTTCATCTTCTCCTTCTTCTCCTCCTCCATCTTCTTCTTGTTCTTCTTCTTGTTCTTCTTTTCTTCTTCTTCTTCTTCTCTTTCTTCTTCCTATTCTCTTACTTCTCCTTCATCTTCTTATACATTACCTTCTTTCTCTTCTTCATCTTCTTCTTCTTCTACTTCTTCTTCCTCTTCCTCACCTTCTTCTTCTTCGTCTTCATCTTCGTCTTATTAGTCAACTTCTTCTTCTTCTTCTTACTCATCTTCCTCTTTTTCATCATCATCATCTTTTTGTTCTTCTTCTACTTCTTCTTCTTCTATTCCTTCTCCTTCTTCAACATTATCATCATCATCATCATCACCATCTTCTTCTTCTTCTTCTTTTTCGAGACCTTCTTCTTCTTCTTCTTCCACTTCTTCTTCGTCTTCCTCTTATTCTTTATTTTCTTTCTCTTAGTCTTCTTCTTCTTTTGTTCTTCTTCTTCTACTTCTTCTTCCTTTTCTTCTTGTTCTACTTATTCTTCTTCTTCACTTTTTTCTCTTTCCTCTTCTTATTCTTCTTCTTCTTCCTCTTAATCTCCTTCTTCTTCATCTTCTTCTTCTTCTTCTTCTTCTAATAGATCTTCTTCTATTTCTTCTTCTTCTTCTTCTTCTTCTTCTTCTTCTTCTTCTCCTTTTCTTCTTCTTTTTCTTCTTCTTCTTTTTTTTTCTTCTTCTTCTTCTTCTTCATCTTCTTCTTCTTCAACTTCTTCTTCTTCTTCTTCTTCTACATGTTTTCTTTTTCTTGTTGTTTTTCTTCAACATCATGATCGTCATTTTCTTCATCTTCTTTTAAATCATCATCATCATCTTCTTCTTCTTCTTCTTCACCTTCTTTTAATTGTTCTACTTCTTGTTCTTCTTCTTTGACTTCTTCTTCTTCTTCTTCTCCTTCTTCTTCTTCGTTGTCATCATCATCATCCTCTTCTTCTTCTTCTTCTTCTACACCTTCTTCTACTTCATCTTATTCTTATTCTTCTTCTTTTTTTTCTATTTCTTGTTCTTCTTCTTCTCCTTCTTCTACTTCATATACTTCTTCTTCATAAAACGTTTTTCTTTTTCTTGTTGTTCTTCATCATCACCATCACCATCATCTTCTTTCTCTTGTATTTCTTCTTCTCAATCATCATCATCATCATCATCATCATCTTTTTCTTCTACTTCTTCTTCATCGCTTTGTTGTACTTCCTTTTCTTTTTCTTCTTCTTCTTCATCTTCTTATTCTTCTTCTTAATCTCTTTCTTTTTCTTCTTCAACACCAACATCATCTTCTTCTTCTTCTTCTTCTTCTTCTTCTTCTTCATCTCCTTCTTCCTCTCCTTCTTATTCTTTTTCTTATTCTTATTCTTATTCTTCTTCTTCTTCTTCTTCTTCCTCTTCTTCTTCTTCTTGTCCTTCTTCTTCTTCTACTTCTTCTCCTTCTTCTTCCTTTTGTCCTTCTTCTTCTTCTCCTTCTTCTTCTTCTTCTTCTTCATTTTCTTGATCTTCTTCTTCATCTTGTGTGTATTCTTCATCATAATCTTCTTCTTCTGCTCCCTATTCTTCCGTTTTTTTGCCTTTTTTAACTTCTTCTTCTTCTTCTTCTTCTTCTTCTTCTTTGGCTTCTTCTTCTTCATCTTCATCTTCTTCTTTTTCTTCTTCTTCTTTTTCTTCTTCTTCTTCTTCTTCTTCTTCTTCTTCTTCTTCTTCTTCTTCTTCTTCACCTTCGTCTTCATCGTCTTCTTCTTCTTGTTCTTCATTTTCTTTTACTTCTTCTTGTTCTTCTACTACTACTTCGCTTTCATCTTTGTCGTCTTCTTTTTCTTCTTCTTCTTCTTCTTCTTCGCATTCTTCTTCTTGCTCTTCTTTTTTGTCTTTTCTTTTTCTTCTTCTTCTGCTTCTTCTTCTTCTTCCTCTTCTTCTTCTACCCCTTCTTCGTGTTCCTCTTCTTTATTTTTCTTTTCTTTGTCATCTTCTTCGTCTTCGTATTCTTCTTCTTCTTCTTATACACTACTACTACTACTGCTTCTTTTTCTTTTTCTTCTTCTTCTTCTTCATCGTCTTCTTCTTCATCATCTTCTTCGTGTTCTTCTTCTTTGCCTTCTTCTCCTCCTTTTTCATCATCTTTTTCTTCATTTTCATTCTCTTCTTCATCTTCTTCTTCTTATTCTTCTTCTTTTTCTTCTTCTTTGTCTTCTTCTCCTTAGACTTCTTCTTACTACTCTTTTTCGTCTTCTTCCTCCTCTTCTTCGTTTTCTTCATCATCATCATCATCATCATCTTTTTCTTCTTCTTCTTCTTCTACATCTTATTCATCCTCTTCTTTGTCTTCCTTGTCTTCTTCTTCTTCTTGTTCTTTTCCTTTGTTTTCTTCTTCTTCTTCTTCTTTGAACTCTTCTTCATCTTCTTCTACTTCTACTTCTTCTCCTTCTTTTTCTTCTTCTTCTTCTTCTTTTTCTTTCCCTTCTTCCTCTTCTTCATCTTCTATCCCTTCTTCTTCTACTTCTTCTACTTCTTCTTCTTCTTGTTCTTCTTTTTCTTCTACTTCTTCATCATCTTTTTCTTCTTCTTGTTCCTCTTCTTCGTATTCTTCTCTTTCTTTTTCTTCTTCTTCTTCTTCTTTGTCTTATTCTTCATCATCTTCTTCTACTTATTCTTTTTCTTCATCTTCTTCTACTTCTTCTTCTTCCTCTTCTTTTTCTTCCACTTCATCCTCTTCCCCTTCTTCATTTTTCTATTCTTTATTTTCTTATTTTTCTTCACCTTATTCTTCTTCAAAGTATTATTCTTCTTCTTCTTAATCTTACTCTTCAGATTCTTCTTCTACTTCTTCTTCTTCTTCTCGCTCTTCTTCTTCATGTTCTTCTTCTCTTTCATCCTCATCTTCTTCTTCATCTTCTTCTCTTTCTTCTTCTTCTTCTTCTTTTTCTTCTTCTCCTTCTCGTTCTCCTTCTCCTTCTTCTTCTTCTTCTTCTAGTTCCTTTTCCTCTTCTTCTCCTTCCTCTTATACTTCGTCCTCATCTTCTTGGTCTTCTTCTTCTTTTCTATTTCTTATTATTATTCTTCTTCTTCTTCGTCTTGTTGTTCTTGTTCTTGTTCTTCTTCTTCTACTACTACTTCATTATCATCATCATCATCATCTTGTTCTTCTTCTATTTTCTTCTACTTCTTTGCCTCCATCTTCTTTTTCTTCTTCTTCTTCTTCTTCTTCCTCTTCTTTTTGAACTTCTTCTTCTTCATTGTCTTCTTCTTCTTCTTTTTCTTCATATTTTTCTTCTTCTTCGTCTTCTTTTTCTTTGTTTTTCATCTTATTCTTCTTCGTTTTCTTCCTCTTCTTCTTCAACTTTTTCTTCTTTATCATCTTCTTTTTCTTCTTCTTTTCTTCTTCTTCTTCTGCTTCTTCTTCTCAGTCTTCTTCTTCTTCTTCTTCTTCGTCTTTTTCTTGTTCTTTGCCTTCTTCTTCTTCTAATTCTTCTTCTTCTTCTATTTCTTCTTCTTCTTCTTCTTCTTCTCTTTCTTCTTCTTCTTGTTCTTATTCTTCTTCTTCTTCTTCGTCTTCCTCTTCTTCATCTTCTTTGCCTTCTCCTTCTTCTTCTTCATCTTTTTCTTCATCCTTTTCTTCCTCTTCTTCTTTGTCTTTCTCTTCTTCATCCTCTAACTCTTTTTCTTCTTCCTCTTCATCTTCTTTTTCTTTTCTTCTTCTTCTACTATTACTACTTCTTTTTCTTCCTCATCATCAACTTCTTCTTCTTCTTTTCCTTTTTCTTCTTCTTCTTCTTCTTCTAATCTTCATTTTTTTCTTCTCCCCTTCTTCATGTTCCTCTTCCTCATTTTTCTTTTCTTAGTCATCTTCTTCGTCGTCTTCTTCTTCTGGTTCTTCTTCTTCTTCTTCTACTACTAATACTACTTCTTTTTCTTCTTCAACTTCTTCATCTTCACCATCTTCTTATTCTTCATCTTCTTCATCATCTTCTTCCTCTTCGTCACCATCTTGTTCTTCTTTTTTGTCTTCTTCTTCGTCATTTTCTTCCACTTCTTACTCTACCACTTCTTCTTTTTCTTCTTATTTTTCTTCTTCTTTGCCTTTTTCTTTTTTGAGTTCTTCTTCTCCTTCTTCTTCTTGTTCTTCTTCTTCTTGTTTCTTTCATCTTCTTCTTCTTCTTAATCATCCCTACTTTTTTTCTTCATCTTATTCTTCTTCTTCTTCTACTTCTTCATCTTCTTCTTCTTTTTCTTCTTATTCTTCTTCTTTATCTCTTTCCTCTTTTTCTTCTTCTTTTTCTTCTTCTTCTTCATCTTCTCCTTCATCTTCATCTTTTTCGACATCTTCTTCTTCCTCTTCTTCTTCATCATCATCATCGTCATATCTTCTTCTTCTTTTTCTTCTTCTTCTTCTTCTTCTTCTTTTTTCTTCTTCTTCTCGTTCTTCATTTTCTTCTTCTTCTTCTTCTTCTTCTTCATCTTCTTTTTCCCCTTCTTTTTCTTCTTCGTCTTCTTCTTCAGCTTCTTCTTCATCTTCTTCTTCTTATTTTTCTTCATGTTTTTCTATTTCTACTTCTTCTTCTACCATTTCTTCCTCTTCTTCTTCTTCTATTTCTTCTTATTCTTCTTATTCTTCTTCTTCTCCTTCATCTTCATCATCTTCTTCTGCTTCTTCTTCCTCTTCATCTTCCTCATCAACATCATCATCTTCTTCTTGTTTTTCTTCATCCTCTTCTTCATCTTCTTCTTCTTTTTCTTCTTCTTCTTGTTCTCCTTTTTCTACTTCTTCTTCCCCTTCCCCTTCTTTGGGTTCAACTTCTTCATTTTCCTTTTCTTCGTCATCTTGTTTGTCTTTTTCTTCGTCTTCTTCTTCTTCTTCCTCTTCCTCTTCTTATTTTTCGTCTTCTTCTTCTTCTTCTTCATCTTTTGCTTCTTCTTCAACTTCTTTTTCTTCGTGTTCTTCTCTTTTTTCTACATTTTTTCCTCTTCTTCTTCTCCTTCCACTCCTTCATCTTTGTCTTCTTCTTCTTCTTCTTCATCTTCTTTATCTACTTCATCATCATCTTCTTCTTCTTCTTCTTTATCTTCTTGCTTTTACTCCTCTTCTTCTTCTTCATCTTCTTCGTCTTCCTCTTCTTCATCTTTCTATTCTTCATCTTCTTCTTCGTCTTCGTAGTCTTCTTCATCATCATCTTGATCATCTTCTTCTTCTTCTTTTTCTTCTTTTTCCTGTTCTTTATCTCCTACTTCTTCTTTTTCATATTCTTCTTTTCCTCCATCTTCTTCTTCTTTTTCATCATCTCCTCCTTCTTCTCCTCCTTCTTCTTCTTCTTTTTCTTCTCCTCCTTCTTCTTCTTCTTCTTCTTCGTCTTCTTTTTCATCTTCTTCAAGTTCTTCTTCTTCTTCCTCTTCTTCTTCTTTAACTACTTCTTCTTGTTCTTCTAGTTCTTCTTCTTCTTTTTCTTCTTCGTCCTCATTTACTTCTTCTTCTACTTCTTCTTCTCACTCCAATTAATCTTCTTCTACCAATTCCACTTCTTTCTCTTCTTAATCTTCTCCATCTTCTTCATCATTTTCTTCCTCTTCTTATACATCATCATCTTCTTCTTTTTCTTCTTATTCTTCTTCACCTTGTTCTTCCTCTTCTTCTTCTTCTTCTTCTAATTGTTCATCTTCTTCTTCTTCGTCTTCTTCTTCTTCTTCTTCTTCTTATTCTTCTTCTTATTCTTCTTCTTCCTCTAATTGTTTTACCACTTCTTCTTCATCTTCTTCTTCCTCTACTGCTTCTTCTTCCTCTTCTTCTTCGTATTCTTCTTCTTCTTCCTCTTCCTCTTCTTCTTCTTCGCCTTCTTCTTCTTCTTCATCATCATCATCATCATCTTCTTCTTCTACTAGTTTTTCTTGTTCTACTAATTCTTCTTCTTCTTCTTTGTCTTCTCCTTCTTCTTCTTCTTCTTCTTCTTATTCTTCTTCTTCTTCTTTTTATTTTACTTTCACATCTTCTTCTTCTTCTACTTCTTCCTCGTTTACTTCTTCTTCACCTTCTTCTTCTTCTTATGTTTCCTTTTTTCTACTTCTTCTCCTTCTTCTTATCCTTCATCATCTTCTTCTTCTCGTCCGCCCCCGCCTCCTCCATCTTCTTCGTTTTCTTCTTCTTCTTCTTCATCTTATTCATATTCTTCTTCTTCTTTTTGGTCTACTTCATCATCATCTTCTTCTTCTCCACCTTCTTCTTCCTCTTGTTCATCTTCTTCCCCTTCTACATTTTCTTCTTCTTCTTCTTCTTCTTCTTCTTCCTCTTCTTCCTCTTCTTCACCTTTTTCGACTTCTTCTTCTTCCTCTTCTTCTTCTTTCACTTCTTCTTCCTCCTCTTCATCATCATCTTCTTCTTCTTCTTCATCATCTTTTTCTTGTTCTTCTTTTTCTTCTTCTTCATCTTATACTTCTTCTTCTTTTACTTCTTCTTCTTCTTCACCTTATTCTTGTTCTTCTTCTTCTTCTTCTAGTTCTTCTTCCTCTTCTACTACTTCATTGTCTTCATCTTCTTCATCTTTCTCATCTTCTTCTTCTTCTTCTTCTTCTTCCTCTTCTTCTTTGCCGTCTTTTACTTCTTCTTCTTCTACTACTTTTTTCTACTTCTTCTTCTTCTTCTTCTTCCTCTTCTTCTTCTTCCGCTTCTTCAACTTACTCCTCTTCAGTTTTCTTTTCTTCGTCATCTTCTTCGTCGTCATCCTCTTCTTCTTCTTCTTATTCTTCTTCTTCTAATTCTAATTCTTCTTCCTCTTTTCCTTTTCTCCTTCTTCATCATCATCATCTTCTTCTTCTTCTTCTTCTCCTTCTTATTCTTCTCCTTCCACCTTTTCTCTTCTCTGTTCTTCTTCGACCTTTCCTTCCTCTTCTTATTCTTCTTCTTTTACTTCTTTCTATTCTTCTTTTTGTTTTTGTTCTTCCTTGTGTTTTTTTTCCTTTCTTCTTTTCTTCTTCTTCTTTGTATTTTTTCTACTACTTCTTCTTCTTCTTCCCCTTCTTCCTATTCCACTTCTCCCTTTTCCCTTTCTTCGTCATCTTCTTTGCCTTCTTCTTCTTCTTCTTCATCTTCTTCTTTATCATCTTCTACTGCTTCATCATCATCATCATCATGTTTTTATTATTCTTCTTCCCCCACTTCTTCCTCTTCTTCTTTTTCTTCTTCTTCTTCTTCATCTTCTTCTTGTCTTCTTCTCCTGCTTCTTTTTCTTCTTTTCCTTCTTCTTCTTCTTTGTCTTCTTCTCCATTTCTTCTTCTTCTTCTTCTTCTTCATCTTATACTTCATCTTCTACGTCTTTATCATCTTCTTCTTCTTCTTCAAATTCTATTTCTTCTTCTTCTTCTCCTT
>JAIUJO010001561.1:27500-30170 GCA_023846275.1 Vanilla planifolia
CTTCTTCTTCTTCTTCTTCTCTTTCTCCTTCTTCAACTTCTTCTTCTTCTCCTTTTTCTTCTCCATCTTCAACTTCTTCTTCTTCTTCTACTACTTTTTTATCATCGTCATCACCATCTTCTTCTTCCTCCTCTTCTTCTTCATCATCTTCTTTTTTTTTCTTATTCTTCTTAGTCTTCTTCTTCTTCGTCGTCTTCTTCTACTTCAACTTCTTCTTCTTCTTCTTCGTCTTCTTCTTTGTCTCCTTCTTTTTCGACTTCTTCTTTGTCTTCCTCTTCTTTGTCTTCTTCTTCTTCTTCTTCTTCTTCTGCTTCTTCTTCCTCGTCTTCTTCTTCTTCTTCGTCGTCTTCTTCTTCTTCATTTTCTTCTTCTCCTTATATTCCTCTACTTCTTCTTGTTCTTCTTTATCATCATCATTTTATTCATCTTCTTCTTTCAACATCATCTTCTTCTTCATCATCTTCTTCTACTTCTTCATCATCATCTTCTTCTTCTTCTACTTATTTTTCTCCATTATTATAATCAACATCATCATAATCAACTTTTTCTTCTTCTACTTATTCTTTGCCTTCTTCAACATCTTCTTCTCCTTGCCCTCCTTCATCATCATTTTCCTCTTCTTTGTCTCTTCTTCTTCTTCATCAACTTCTTCTTCAACTTCATAATAATAATCATCATCATCTTCTTCTTCTTATTCTTCTTTTTCTTCTTCATCATTTTTTAATCTTCTTTCTCCTTTTTATTCGTAATCTTCATCTCCTTTTCTATTTCTTCTTCTTCCACATCTTCCTCTAGTTCGCCTTCTTCGAATTCTCCTTCTCCTTCTTCTTCACCTTCTTTTCGTCTTCTTTTTCTTTTTCTTTTTGTTCTCCTTCTTCTTCTTCTTCTTCTTCAACATCATCTTCTTCTTCTTCTTCGCCTCCTTCTTCATAAACTTTTTCTTCCTCTTCTACATTTTTGTCTTCTTCTTCATCTTAGTCTTCTTCTACTTCTTCTTCTTCTTCATCTTCTTCTTCCTCTTCTTCTTCTTCCTTCTTCTTCTTCTTCTTCTTTGTCTTTTATTTTCTTCTTCTTCTTCTCCCCTTCTTCATGTTCCTCTTCCTAATTTTTCTTTTCTTCGTCCTCTTCTTCATTGTCGTCTTCTTCTTCTTTTTCTATTACTACTACTACTAATTCTTCTTTTTCTCTTCTCCTCCTCGTCGTCATCATCTTCTTCTTCTTCTTCTTCATCATCTTCTTCCACTTCCTCACCTTTTTCTTCTTTTTTTTGTCTTCTTCATCATTTTCTTCCTCTTCTTATCTGCCTCTTCTTCTTCTACTTCTTATTTTTCTTCTTCTTTGCCTTTTTCTTTTTCGACTTCCTCTTCATCTTCTTCTTCTTCTTCTTCTTCATCTTCTTCTTTTTTTCTTCATCATCATCTTCTTCTTCTTCTTCATCCCCTTCTTTTTTTCTTCGTCTTCTTCTTCATCTCCTTCTTCATTTTCATCATCTTCTTCTTTATCTCTTTCATCTTCTTCTTCTTCTTCTTCTTCTTCTACTTCTCCTTCATCTTCATCTTCTTGGACTTCTTCTAATTCCTCTTCTTCTTCATTATCATCATCGTCATATCTTCTTCTTCTCTTCTTCCTCTTCTTTTTCATCTTCTTCATCATCTTCTTCTTCTTCTTCATCTTCTTCTTCTTCTCTTTCTTCTTCCTCTTCTTCTCTTTCTCTTTTTTGTTCTTCATCTTCTTCTTTACTTCTTCATCTCATTTTTCCCCATCTTTTTATTCTTCGTCTTCTTCTTCTTCTTCTTCTACTTCTTCATCATCATCATCATCATCTTCTTCTTTTTTTCTTCTATTTCTACCACTTCTTTTTCTTCTACCAGTTCTTTATGTTCTTCTTCTTCTCCATCTCCTTCATCTTCTTCTTCTGCTTCTTCTTCCTCTTCATCTTCCTCATCAACATCATCATCTTCTTCTTTTTCTTTATCCTTTTCTTCGTCTTCTTCTTCTTCTACTTCATCTTCGTCTTTTTTCTACTTCTTCTTCATCATCTTAGTCGTTTTGCAGTTCTTCTTCTTCTTCTTTTTCTTCTTCCTCTTCTTCTTCTTTGCCTTATTCTTCTTCTTTTTCTTCTTCTTCTTCTTCTTCTTCTATTCTTTTTCTTCTTCTTCTCTCCTTCTTCATGTCCCTCTTCTTCATTTTTCTTTTCTTCGTAATCTTCTTCGTTGCCATCTTCTTCTTCTTCTTCATCTTCTTCTTCTTCTACTACTACTTCTTCTGTCTTCTTTTCCTTCTTTGTCATCATCATCTTCTTCTCTTTTTCATCAACTTCTTCCTCATCTCACCTCTTTCTTCTCTTTTTTGTCTTCTTCATTGTCATTTTATTCCTCTTCTTATTCTACCTCTTCTTCTTCTTATTATTATTTTTCTTCTTCTTTTTCTTTTTCTTTTTCGACTTCTTTTTCTTCATCATCTTCTTCTTCTTCTTGTTCTTCTTCTTGTTCTTCTTCCTCTTCTTCTGCTTCTTCTTTGCCTTCTTTTTCATTGTCTTCTTGTCCTTCTTCATCATCAACATCTTCTACTTTTTTTCTTCTTTCTCCTCTTCTTTTCCTTCTTCTTCTACGTCTTCATCTTCTTCTTATTCGTCATCATCTTCTTCTTCTTCTCCTCTTATACTTCTTC
>JAIUJO010003163.1:22500-25000 GCA_023846275.1 Vanilla planifolia
AGAAGAAGGAGGAGAAAAAGAAGTAGGAGAAGAAGGAGAAGAAGAAGGAGAAGAAGAGAGAGGAGTAGAAGGAGAAGAACGAGAAGAAGAAGAAGTAGAAGATGAAGAAGAAGAAGAAGAAGATGAAGAAGAAGAAGGAGATGGAGGAGAAGAAGAAGGAGAAGAAGAAGCATATGGACAAGAAGGAGTAAAAGATTTACAAGAAGTAGTGGATGAAGGAGAAGAAGAAGAAGAAGAAGAGGAAGAAGAAGAAGAATAAGAAGGAGAAGAAGAAGGTGAAGGAGAAGGAGAAGGAGAAGAAGACGAAGAAGAAGAACAAGGAGAAGAAGAAGAAGGAGAAGAAGAAGAAGATGGCGAAGAGGAAGAAGAAGAAGAAGAAGAAGTAAAAGAAGGAGAAGAAGGAGAAGAAGAAGAAGGAGGAGGAGTAGGAGAAGGAGAAGAAGAAATAGAAGAAGAAGAAGAAGAAGAAGAAGAAGTAGAAAAAGAAAAGAAGAAGAAGGAGAAGAAAGAGAAGAAGGAGAAGAAGAAGAAGAAGGAGAAGAAGAAGAAGAAGAAGTTGGAGAAGAAGGAGAAGAAGGAGAAGAAGATGAAGAACAAGGAGAAGTAGAAGAAGAAGAAGAAGAAGAACAAGAAGGAGAAGAAGCAAAACAAGAAGAAGAAGAGGAAGAAGCAGAAGAAGGAAAAGAAGGAGAAGAAGGAGAAGAAGAAGGAGAAAGAGAAGGAGAAGGAGAAGAAGAAGCAGAAGAATGAGAAGGAGAAGAATGAGAAGAAGAAGAAGAAGAAGGAGAAGTAGAAGGAGACGAAGATGAAGAAGAAGAAGAAGAAGTAGATAGAGAAGAAGAAGAGGAAGAAGAAGAATAAAAAGTAGAAGGAGAAGAAGAAGGAGAAGAAGAGGAAGAAGGAAGAATAGGAGAAGAAGAAGAAGGAGAAGGAGGAGAAAGAGAAGGAGAAGAAGAAGGAGGAGGAGGAGAAGCACAAGTAGGAAAAGAAGGAGAAGAAGAAGGAGAAGAAGAGGGAGGAGAAGAAGAAGAAGAAGAAATAGAAGAAGAAGTAGAAGAAGCAGGAGAAGAAGAAGAAGAAGAAGAAGAAGGAGAAGAAGGGGAGGAAAAAGAAGAAGAAGAAGAAGAAGAAGAAGTAGAAGAGCAGAAGAAGAATGAGAAGAAGAAGAAGAAGAAGAAGGAGAAGAAGAAGGAGAAGAAGTAGAAGAAGAAGGAGAAGAAGTAGAAGAAGAAGGAGAAGAAGGAGGATGAGATTAAAAAGAAGAAAAAGAACAAAAAGGAGAAGAAGAAGAAGAGGAAGATGGAGAAGAAGAAGAAGAAGAAGAAGAAGGAGAAGAAGGAGAAAAAGAAAAAGGGGATGAAGAAGGAGAAGGACAAGACGGAGGAGAAGAAGGAGAAGAATAAGGAGAAGAAGGAGAGGAAGGAGAAGAAGATGAAGAAGAAGAAGAAGGAGAAGAAGAAGAAGGAGAATAAGGAGAAGTAGAAGAAGAAGAAGGATAAGTTGGAGAAGAAGAAGTGGAAGATGGAGGTGGAAGAGGAGTAGAAGAAGAAGAAGAAGAAGAAGAATGAGGAGAAGAAGAAGGATAAGCAGAAGAAGAAGAAGGAGAACAAGAAGAAGAAGGAGAAGAAAAATGAGAAGTAGAACAAGAAGGAGAAGAAGAAGAAGTAGTAGTAGAAGAAGAACAAGAATAAGAAGAAGGAGAAGAAAATGGAGAAGAAGAAGAAGAAGGAGAAGAAGAAGGAGAAGGAGGAGAAGAAGAAGAAGAAGAAGAAGAAGAAGAAAAAGAAGCAGAAGAAGAAGGAGAAGAAGAATAAGGAGAAGAAGGATAAGAAGAAGAAACCGAAGAAGAAGGAGAAGAAGAAGGGCAAGAAGAAGGAGGAGGAGGAGAAGAAGAAGAAGAAGGAGGAGAAGAAGAAGAAGAAGAAGAAGTAGAAGAAGGAGAAGAAGAAGGAGAACAAGAAGAAGAAGAAGGAGAACAAGAAGGAGAAGGAGGAGAAGAAGAAGAAGAAGAAGAAGAAGAAGGAGAAGATGGAGAAGAAGAAGAAGAAGACGGAGAAGAAGGAGAAGAAGGAGAAGAAGGAGTAGTAGAAGAAGAAGAAGAAGAAGAAGAAGAAGAAGAAAAAAGGAGGAGTAGGAGAAGAAGACGGAGGAGAGAAGAAGATGATGAAGAAGAAGAATAAGGAGAAAGAGAAGCAGAAGAAGAAGGAGAAGAAGAAGAAGGAGAAGAAGAAGGAGAAGAAGGAGAAGTAGAAGAAGAGGAAGAAGGAGGAGAAGGAGATGAAGAAGAAGAAGAAGAAGGAGAAGAAGAAGAAGAAGAAGAAGAAGAAGGAGGTGTAGAAGAAGAAGAATAGTAATAATAAGAAGAAGAAGCAAAAGAATGAGAAGAACAAGAAGTTAAAGAAGAAGAAGAAGGAGGAGGAGAAGAAGATGATGAAGAAGAAGAGGAAGAAGATGAAGGAGAAGAAGAACAATGAGAAGAAGGAGAAGAAGCAGAAGAAGT
>JAIUJO010003597.1:0-7500 GCA_023846275.1 Vanilla planifolia
CATCTTCCTTTTATTCTTCGTCCTCTTCTTCTTCTAGTTCTTCTTCTTCTTCTTCTTCTTTTGCTTTTGCTAGTACTTCTATTGCTTCCTCTTCTTCTTTTACTTTTTTATCTTCTACTTCATCATCATCATCATCTTCTTCTTCTTCTACTTTTTCTTCTTCATCTTCTTCATTTTCTTCTACTCCTCCAACTTCTTCTTTTTCTTCTTATTTTATTTCTTATACTTCAT
Organism: Vanilla planifolia; assembly: GCA_023846275.1. NCBI lineage: Eukaryota > Viridiplantae > Streptophyta > Magnoliopsida > Asparagales > Orchidaceae > Vanilla > Vanilla planifolia. The sequence goes on from JAIUJO010003597.1 coordinate 232, forward strand.
CGTCATCATCATCATCATCTTCTTCTTCTTCTTCTTCTTTTTCTTCTTCTTCTTCTTCCTCTTCTTCTTCTTCTTCTTCATCTTCTTCTTCACCTTCTTCACCATCTTCATTTTGTTCTTCTTCTTTCTCTTCTTCTTCTTCTTCTACTTCTGCTTTGTCTTCTGCTTCTTCTTCTTCTACTTCTTCCATTTCTTCTTCTTCTTCTTTTTCTTCTTCTTCTTCTTCTTCTGTTACTTCTTCTTCTTCTTCTCCTTCTTCATGTTCTTCTTATTTTTCTTTTTCTACTTGTTCTTCTTCATCCTCTTCTTCTGCTTCTTCTTCTTCTTCTTCTTCTTATTCTTTCTCCTCTTCTTCCCCTTCTTCTTCTTCTCTACCAGTTTATCTTCATGCACTTTTTCTTCCATTTCTTGTTCTTCCACTTCTTCTTCCACAACTTTCTTTTCCTCTTCTTCTTCTACTTCTTCCTCTTCGTCTTCTTCTTCTTCTTCTTCTTCATCTTCTACTTCTACTTCCGCTTCCATTGCTTCTTCTTCTTCTACTACTTTTTTATCTTCATCTTCATTATCTTCTTCTTCTTCTCTTTTTCATCTTCATCTTCTTCATTTTCTTCTATTGCTCCAACTTCTTCTTCTTCTTCTTCTTCGTTTTATTCCTCTTCCTCTTCTTCTTCTTCTTCTTCTCCTTCTTCTTCTTCTTCTTCTTTTACTTCTTCATCTTCTTACTTCTTTTCTTTTTCATCTTCTTCCTCTTCTTCTTCCTCCTCCTCTTCTTCTTCCACTTCTTCTTCTTCCACTTCTTCTTCATCCGCTTCTACTTCCCCTTCTTGTTGTTCTTCTTCTTCCCCTTCTTCTTGTTTTTCTTCTTCTTCTGCTTCCTCTTTCTCGTTTGATTCTTCTTCTTCTTCTTCTACATCTTCTTCTTCATCTTCGTCTCTCTTCAACTCCATCTTCTTTTTCTTATACTTGTTCTTTTTTGTCATCTTCTTCTTTTGCTTCTTCTTCTTCTTCTTCCACCTCTACTTCTTTTTCTTCTTCTTCATCATCTTCCTTTGCTTCTTCTTCTTTTTCTTCTTCTTCTTCCTTCTCCTCCTCCTCCTCTTCTTCTTCTTCTTCACCTTCATCATCATCTTCTTTTTCTTCTTCTTCTTCTACTTTTTCTTCTTCTTCCTGTTCTTCTTGTTTTGATGTTGTTGTTCTTCTTCTTCTACTTCTTTTTCTTTTTCCTCTTTCTCAATTTCTACTTCTTCTTCTTGCTGTTCTTTTGCTTTTTCTTCTACTTCTTTTTCCTTTTGTTCTTCTTCTTCTTCTTCTTCTTCTTCTTCTTCTTCTTCTTCTTTTACTTTTTTTACTTTATTTTCTCTTCTTCTTTTAAATCTTCTTCTTTTTTTTCTTCATATTTTTCTGTTCTAGCTTCTTCATCTTCTTCTTGATCTTCTTAATCATTTTCTTCTTCTTCTTCTCCTTCTTGTCGTTCTACTTCCTTTATCTCTTCTTCTTATTCTTCCTCTTCCTCTTGTTCTTCTTCTTCTTCTTTTTCTTATTCTCCTTCTTCTTATTCTTCTTCTTCTTCTTCTCCTTCTTCTTCATCTTCTTCTTCTTCTTCTTCTTTTTCCACTTCTTCTCCTTTTTCTTCTTCTTCTTCTTCCCTTTCTTCTCCTCCTTCTTCTTCTACTTTTGCTCATCCTCCTTATCCTCTTCCCTCTTTTTCTTCATCTTCTACTTCTTCTTATCATTCCTATTCTTCTTCTCTTTCTCCTTCTTGTTCTTCTTCTTCTCCTTCTTCTTGATTTTCTTTTTCTTCTTCTTCTTCTGCTTCTTGTTCTCGTTCTTCTTTTTTTTCTTCTTCTTCTACTTCTTTCACTTCTTCATCTTCTTCTTCTTCTCTACTTCTTCTTGTTCTTGTTCTTCTTCTTCTTCTTCTTCTTCCTCGTCTTCTTAAATTTATTATTCTTCTTCTTCTACTTCTTCTTCTTCTTCTTCTTTTTCTTCTTCTTTTACTTCTCCTTCAACATCTTCCACCTTTTCTACTTCATCTTCTACCTCTTCTTCCCCTTCCTCCTCTTTTTATTCCACTTCTTCTTCCACTTCTTCTTCTTTCTCTTCTTCTTCCCTTTATTATCGTTCCTCTTCTTTCCCTTCTTCTTCTTCTTCTTGTTTCCTTTCTTCTTTCTCATCTTCTTCTTCTTATTATTCCTCTTCTTCTTCTTCTTCTTCTTCTTCTTCTCCCTCTCTTCTTATTCTACTTCTTCTTCATCTTTTGCTTCTTGTTCGTCTTCTACCTCTTCCTCTTCTTCTTCTCCTTCTTCTTCTACTACTACTTTTGCTTATTTTTCTTCTTCTTCTACTACTTCTTCTTCTTCTTCTCCTTCTTCTTCTTCTCTTTCTTCCTCTTCTTCTTCTTCTTGTTCTTCTTCTTCTTTTTCATCAACATCTTCCTCTTCTTCTTCTTCTTCTTCTTCTATGTCTTCTTCTTCCTTTTCTTCTTCTTCTTCCTCTTTTTCTTTTTCCACTTTATCTTCTCTTTCTTTTGTTGCTTCTCTTCTTCTTCTTCTTCTTCATCATCATCATCTTCCTCTTCTTTTTCTTCTTCCTCTTCTTCTTCTTCTTTTTCTTCTTCTTCAACTTCTTCTTCTTCTTCTTCTTCTTCTTCTGACTCTACTTCTCCTTCTTCTTCTTGCCCTTCTTTTTCTCCTCCTTTATTTTCTTCTCTTTCTTCATCTTCTTCTACCTCTTCTTCTTCATCTTCTTCTTCTGACTCTACTTCTCCTTCTTCTTCTTGCCCTTCTTTTTCTCCTCCTTTATTTTCTTCTCTTTCTTCATCTTCTTCTACCTCTTCTTCTTCATCTTCTTCTTCTTCATCTGCTTTTTCATGTTCCACTTCCCCTTCCCCTTCTTCTTCTTCATCTTCCTCTTCCTCTTCATCCTCTTCATCTTCCACTTCTTCTTTTCTCTCTTCTTCTTCTTCCTCCTCTTTCTTCTTCTTCTTCTTCTTCTTTCATTTCTTCTTCTTCTTCCTCTTCCTCTTCTTCTTTTTCTTCTTCTTCAAGTTCTTCTTCTTCTTCTTCTTCTTCTTCTTCCTCTACTTCTTTTTCTTCTTCTTGCCCTTCTTTTTCTCCTCCTTTATTTTCTTCTCTTTCTTCATCTTCTTCTACCACTCCTTCTTCATCTTCTTCTTCTTCTTCTTCTTCATCTACTTTTTCATGTTCCACTTCCCCTTCCTCTTCTTCTTCTTCATCTTCCTCTTCCTCTTCATCCTCTTCTTCTTCCACTTCTTCTTCTCTCTCTTCTTCTTCTTCCTCCTCTTTCTTCTTCTTCTTCTTCTTTTGCTTCTTTTTTTTTCTTCTTTATTTTCTTCTTCTTTTTCTTCTTCATTTTCTTCTTCTTTTTCTTCTTTATCTTCCCCTTCTTCTTCTTCTTCTTCTACATCTTCTTCTACTTCTACTTCTGCCTCTTTTTCTTCTTCTTCTTCTTCTTCCTCTCCTTCTTCTACATGAAATACTTCTTTTTCTCCATTTTCTTCTCCTTCTTCTTCTTTTCATACTTCTTCTTCTTATCCTTATTCTTTTTCTTCTTCTCATTCTTCTTCTTATTATTATTATTATTATTCCTATTAATCTTTTTCTTCTTCTTCTTCTTCTTGCACTTCTTTTTCTTCCACTTTTTCATCTTCATCTACCCCTTCTTCTTCTTCTTCTTCGTCTTTTACTTCTTCTTCTTCTTCTTTGTCTTCTTCTTCTTCTATTTGTTCTTCTTTTTGCACTTCTTCTCCTTCTTTTTTTTCTTCTTATTCTTCCACTTCTTCTACCACTACTTCTTCTGGTACTTCTTCTACTTCTTCTTCCTCTTCCTCTTTTTCATCATCATCATGAAAACCTTCTTCTAATTCTACATCTTTCTTCTTCTGCCTCTTCTTCTTGTTCTTTTTCTTACTCTTTTACTTCTTCTTCTTCCCCTTCTTTTTGTTCTTCTTCTTCTTCTTCTTCTTCTTCTTTTTCTTCTTTTTCTTCTTCTTCTGCTACTTCTTCTTCTACTTCTTCTTCTTTCTCCTCTTCTTTTTCATCATCATCATGAACAACTTCTTCTTCTAATTCTACTTCTTTCTTCTTCTTCCTCTTTTTTTAATTCTTTTTCTTACTCTTCTACTTCTTCTTCTTCTCCTCCTTTTGTTCTTCTACTTCTTCTTCTTCTTCTTCTATCAATGCTTCATCTTATTCAATGGCTTCTTCCACTTCTACCTCAAACTCTTTTTTTTTTTCTTCTTCTTCTCCTTCTCCTTCTTTTTCTTCGTCTTCTTCTCCTCCTCCATCTTTCTCCTCTTCTTCTTCTTCTTCTTCTTCATCTTCTCCTACTCCTCTTCCTCCTCATTCTTCTAATTTACCTTCTTCATCGTATTCTTCTTCATCTTCTTCTTTTTCTTCTTCTTCTTCTTCTTCTACTCTTCTTCTTCTTCTACTACTTCTTTCCCGTCTTCTTCTTCTTCATAATCCTATTCTTCTTCTTCTTCTTTTTGTTCATCATAACCTTCTTCTTCTTCATCATCTTCCTTTTGTTGTTCTACTTCTTCTTTTTCATCTTTTTCTTCTTCTTCTTCTTCTTCTTCTTCATCTGCTTCTTCTTCTACTTCTTGTCCTTCTTCCTTATTTCTTTTTTTTTACTTCTTTTTCTTCTTCTTCCCCTTTGTCATCATTTTGTTCTTCTTACTCTTCTCCTTCTCATTTATCCTCTTCCTCCACTTCTTGCACTTACTCATCTTCTTCTTCTTCTTGTTCTTATTCTTCTTTTCTTCTTGTTCTTTTTCTCTATTTTCTTCCACTTCTTCTTCTTGATCATTTTCTTCTAGTGCTTCTTCTTTCCTTCTTCTTCTTTTTCATTATCTTGTTCTTCTTTTCTTCTTCTTCTTATTCGACTTCTGCTTCTTCTTCCCCTTCTTCTTCAAGAGCTTCTTTTTCTTTTTCTTCTACTTCTTCTTCTTGTTCTTGTTCTTTTTATTCTATTTCTAACTCTTCTTCTTCTCTTCCTCTTCTTCCTCTTCTTCTTTTTCTTCTTCTTCTATTTCTCTTTCTACTTTTTCTTCTTCTTCTTATTCTTCATATTCTTCATATTCTTCTTTTTATTTTTATTTTCTTTTTCTTGTTCTTCTTCTTCCTCATTCTCTTTTGATTCTTCTTCTTCTTCTATGTCTTCTTCTTCGTCTTCTTCGTCTTCTTCATCTTCCACTTTTTCATGAACCTATTCCTTTTTGTCATCTTCCTCTTCTTCTTCTTCTTCTTCTTCTACCTCTTCTTCTTTTTCTTCTTCTTCATCTCCTTCTTGTGCTTCTTCTTCTTCTTCTTCTTCTTCTTCTTCTTCTTCCTCCTCTTCTTCTTCTACTTCACCTTCTCCTTCTTCTTCTTCTTCATCATCATCATCTTATTATTATTATTATTATTATTATTATTATTATTATTCTTCTTTTTCTTCCTCTTCTTCTTCTTTTGTCCTTCTTCTTCTTCTTCATCTTTTTCTCCTTCATCTTCTTCATCTTCTTTCTCTTCTTCATCTGTTTCTACTTGTTCTACCTCTTCTTCCTCGTACTCTTCTTCTTCTTCTTCTCCTCCTTTTTCTTCTTCTTCTTGTCCTCCATCTTCTACATCATCATCATCATCATCTTCTTCTTCTTCTTCTTCTTTTCCACGTCTTCCTTCTCCTTCTACTTCTTCTAATTTACCTTCTTCAACTTATTCTTCTTCATCTTCTTCTTTTTCTTCTACTTCTTCTACCTCTTCTTCTTCTTCTTCTACTTCTACCTCTTCTTCTTCTTCATAATAATCATAATCGTCTTCTCTTCTACTTTTTCTTAATCCTCTTCTTCTTTATCTTCTTCTTCTTCTTCCTCCTCCTGTTCTACTTCTTTTTTTTCATCATCATCATCGTCTTCATCTTCTTCTTCTTCCTCTCCTTCTACTTCTCCTTCTTCCTCTTTTTCTTTTTCTAGTTCTTCTTCTTCTTCTCCTTTGCCTTCTTTTTCTTCTTCCTACTCTTCTCCTTCTCGTTCAACCTCGTCTTCCACTTTTTCCGCTTACTCATTTTCTTCTTCTTCTTCTTCTTCTTCTTCTACTTTTTCTTCTTCTTTTTCTTCTTATTCTCTTTCTCTATTTTCTTCCACTTCTTCTTCTTCTTATTCTTCTTCATCTTTTCTTCTAGTGCTTCTTCTCCTTTTCGTTCTTCTTCTTCTTCATCATCTTGTTCTTCTTTTCTTCTTCTTCTTCTACTTCATCGAAGCCTTCTTTTTCCTCTTCTTTTTTAAGAGCTTCTTTTTCTTCTTCTTCTTCTTCTTGTTCTTGTTCTTCTTCTTCTATTTCTACCTCTTCTTCTTTTTCTTCTTCTCCTTATACTTCTCCTTCTACTTCTTCTTCTTCTTCTATTTCTTCTTCTACTTCTTCTTCATATTCTTCTACTTCATTTTCTTTTCTTTTTCTTCTTCTTCTTTTACCTCCTCCTCTTTTGATTCTTCTTCTTCTTCTTCTACGTCTTCTTCTTTGTCTTCTTCATCTTCTTCATATTCTTCTTCTTTTCCTTGTACCTGTTCTTTTTTGTCATTTTCTTCTTTTTCTACTTCTTCTTCTAACACTTCTTCTTTTCTTCTTCTTCTACCTCTTCTTCTTTTCTTTTTCTTCATCTTCTTCTTATGCTTCTTCTTTTTCTTCTTCTTCTTCCTCCACCTCTTCCTCTCCATTTTTGTCTACACCTTCTTCTTCTTCTTCTTCTTATTCTTCTTTTTCTTTCTCTTCTTCGCCTTCTTTTTCTTCTGTTGTTGTTGTTGTTCTTCTTCTTCTTCTACTTCTTCTTTTGCTTTTTCCTCCATTTCTTCTTTATCTTCTACCCCTTCTTCTTCCTCCTTTTTTTCTTTCACTTCTTCTTCCTCCCTTTCTTATTGTTCTACATCTTCCCCTTCTTCTCTTTTTTCTTCTTCTTTCTTTTTCCTTTATTCTTTCTCTTCCTCTTCTTCCTCTTCTTCTTCTTTCTCTTCTTCTTCTTCTTCTTCTCCCTCTTCTTCTTCATGATCATCTTCTTCTTCTTCTTCTTCTTTTTCTCCTTCTTCTTCTTCTTCTTCTTCTACTACTTCTTCTTTTCTTCTGTCTCTTCTTCTTCTTCTTCTTCTACAATAACTTTTGCTTATTTTTCTTCTTCTTCTTCTTCTTCTTCTCTTTCTTCCTCTTCTTCAGGATCTCCTTGTTTTTCTTCTTCTTCTTCTTCTATGTCTTCTTCCTCCTCCTCTTCTTCTTCTTC
>JAIUJO010003597.1:15000-17500 GCA_023846275.1 Vanilla planifolia
TTCCTCATCTCCTCCTTTTTCGTCTTTTTCTTCTTCTGTCTCTTCTTTTTCCCCTTCTTCTTCTTCTTCTTCGTTTTGTTCCACATCATCATCATCATCTTCTACTACTTCTTTTTCTTTTTCTTCTTCCTCTTCTCCTTCTTTTTCCTCTTCTTTTCTTCTTCTTCTTCTTCCTCTCCTTCTTCTTCTTGTTCTTCTCCCTCTTCTTCTTCTTCTTCTTCTTCTTCTTCTTCTTCTTCCTTTTCCTTTTCTTCTTTTCCTTTTTCTTTTTCAACTTCTTTTTCTTCAACTTCTTCCTCTTCATCTACGACTTTTTGTTCTTCGTCTCCTTCTTCATATTGTCATTATTCTTCTTCTTTCTCTTCTTTTTTGACTTCTTCTTCTTCTTCTTCTTCTTCCACTATATCTTGTTATTCTTCTTCTTCTCATTCTTCTTCTCATTCTTGTTATCTTCTTCTTCTTCTTCATCTTCTTCTTCTTCTTCTTCTTCTCCATCTTCTCCTTCTTCAACTTCATCTTCTTTTCGTCCCCTAATACTTTAGCTTCTTCTTATTCTTCCACTTCTTCATCTTCCTCCTCCTATTCTTCCTCTACTTCTTCCACTTTTTCTCCTTCTTCTTCCTCTTTTTCTTCTTCTTCTTCATCATCTTCTTCTTCTTCTTGTTTTTCTTCTTCTTCATCTTCTTCATCATCATCTTCTTCTGCGTCTTCTTCTTCTTCTTCTTCTTCCTCTTCTTCTCCTTGTTCTTCTTCTGAGTTTTCTTCTTTTTCTCCTTCTACTTCTTGTTCTTCTTCTACCTCTTCTACTTCTTTTTCTTGTTCTTCTTCTTCTTCTTTTTCTTCTTGATCATAATCATCATCATCTTCTTCTACTTCTCCTTCTTCTTCTTCTTGTTCTTCATCTTCTTTTTCTCCTTCTTCAGCATATTCTTCTTCTTCTTCTTCATTATCTTCTTCATCTACTTCTTCTTCTTCATCATCTTCTACTTCTTCTACTTGCACTCCATCTTATTCTTCTTTTTCTTCTTCTTATTCTTCTTCTTCAACTTCTTCTTCTTCTTCCTCTTCTTCTTCCTCTTCTTCTTTTTCTTCTTCTTCTTCTTCATCTACTACTTCTACATCTTTTTCATCTTCATCTTATTCAATTGCTTCTTCTTCTTCTTATTCTCCTTCTTCTTCTACTTCTTATTCTTCATCTTATTCTTATTCTTTTTCTACTTTCTTTTCCTCTTCTTCTTTTTCTTCTTCTTCTTTTTCTTCTCCTTCTATTTCTTCTGCTTCTTCTTCTTCTCCATTTTGTTCTTTTTCTACTGCTTTTTCATCATCTTTTTCTACTACTTCTTCTCCTTCTTTTTCTTCTTCTTCTATCTATTCTTCCTCTTCTTCTCCTCCTTCTTCTTTTATTCTACCTCTTTAAGCTCTTCTTCCTCTTCTTCTTCTTCTTCTTCTTCTTCTTCTTCTTCTTATTCTTCTCTTTCTTCTCCTTCTTCTTCTACCTCTTCATCCTTATTTTCTTCTTCTTCCTCCTCTTCCAATTGTTTCTTTTCTTTTTCTTTTTCTTCTTCTATTTCCTTTACATCTGCTTATTCTTCTAAAACTTCTTTTTCTTCTTTGCCTTCCTCTTCTTGATCTTCTTCTACTTCGTCTTTTTATTCCTCTTCTTATTCGTCTTATTCCTTGTCTTCTTCTTCTTCTTCCTCTTCTACCTTTTCTTCTTCTACTTCAACTTCCTCTTCTTCTTTTTCTTCTTGTCTTTGTTCTTCTTATTATTGTTCTTCTTCTTTTACTTATTATTATTATTCTTCTTCTTCTACTTCTTCTTCTTCTTGTTCTTCTTCTTTTTCTTCTTCTCCTACTTCTTCACCTTCCTTTTCTTCTTTTAGTTCTTCTTCTTCCTCTTCTTCTTCTTCTTCTTCATCATCTTCTAATTCTTCATCTAATTCTTCTCCATCTTCATTATTTGGTTCTTCTTCTTCTTCTTCTCCTTTTCTTCTTCTTCTTCTCCTTTTCTTCTTCTTCTTCTCCTGCTATTTTTTCTACTTCTTCTTTTTTGTTTTCTTGTTCTTCTACTTCTTTGTCATCTTTTTCTGATTCTACTTCTGCTTCTTCTTCTTATTCTTCTAGCTCTTCTATCTTTTATTATTATTACTATTATTATAATTATTATCCTTGTCTTCCTCTTCAATCCCTTCTTCTCTTCTTTCTCTTCTGCATCTTCCCAAACTTCTTCTTCCTCAAGTTATGCTTCTTCCTCTTCCTCATCTTCTTTTTTTTCATTTTGTTCTTCTTTTTCTTTCACATCTGCTTCTTCTTCTACAACTACTTTTTCTTCTTTTTCTTCTTCTTCTTCTTCTTCTTTTTATTACTCTTCTTATTCTTCTTTTTCATTGTCTTCATCTTCTTCTTCTTCTTTATCTTCTACTTTTACTCCATCTTCTTCTCCTTTATCTTCTTCTTCTTCTTCTTCTTCTTCTAGTTCTTCTTCGACTTCTTCTTCTTC
>JAIUJO010003597.1:22500-30125 GCA_023846275.1 Vanilla planifolia
TCTTCTTCTTATTCTGCTTCTTCTACTTCTTCTTCTTCTTCTTCTTCTTCTTCTTCTTCTTCTTCTTCTTCCTCTCCTTCTTTTTTTTGCCTTCTTCTTCCTCTTTGTCTTGTTCTTTCCCTTCTACTTTCACCTCTTCTTCTCCATCTTCTTCTCCAATATCATCTTATTCTTCTTAATTCACTTCTTCTTTTGTTTCTCCTCCTTCTCTTTATAATTCTTCTTTATGATCATCATCATAATCATCATCATTGACAACTTCTTCTTCTTCTTCCTCTTCTTCTTCTTCTTCTTCCTCTTTGTCTTGTTCTTTGCCTTCTACTTTCACCTCTTCTTCTCCATCTTCTTCTCCAATATCATCTTATTCTTCTTAATTCACTTCTTCTTTTGTTTCTTCTCCTTCTCTTTATAATTCTTCTTTATGATCATCATCATAATCATCATCGTTGACAACTTCTTCTTCTTCTTCCTCTTCTTCTTCTTCTTCCTCCTCCTCCTCTTCTTCTCCTTCTTCTTCCTCCACTTCTATTGAATATTTTTCTCCTTCTTCATGTTTGTCAACAACATCTTCTTCTTCTTCTTCCTCTTCTTCTCCAACTTCTTCTTCTTCTACTTCTTCTTTCACCACTTATTAAATTTCATCTCATTCTTCTTCTTCTTCTTCTTCTTCTTTTTCTTCTCCCTCTTCTTCTTCTTTTTCTTCTTCTTCTTCTACCTCTACTTCTTATTCTTCTTCTTCTTTTCCTTCTTCTTCCTCTTCTTCTTCTTCTCATTCTTCTTCTACCTCTTCTTCTTCTTCTTCTTTTTCTGCTTCTTCTTTTGCATCTTCTTGTTCCTCCTCTTCTTGTTCTTCTTCTTCCTCTTCTTCTTCTTCTTCTTCTTCTTCTTCCACCACTTGTTCTTTTTTTCCTTCTTCAACTCTTGTACTACTTCTTCTTCCTCTTCGTCATCTTCTTCTTCGTTCACTTCTACTTCTTCTTCATCATCCTCTTCTTCTTCTTCTTCTTCTTCTTCTTCTACTTCTTCTTTATCTTCTTGTTCTAATTCTTCTTGTTCTTCTTCTTATTCTTCTTCTTCTTCTTCTTGTTCACCATATTTTTCTTCGTCTCTCTCTTTTTCTTCTTCTTTTGCTTCTTCTTCTCGATCATCGACTCCCCCCATTTCTTTTGCTTCTTCTTCTTCTTTTTCTTCTTCTTATTCTTCCTTTTCTTGTTATACTACTTCTTCTTCTTCTTCATCTTTTTTGACTTCTTATTCTTCCTCTTCTTCATAATCTTGTTGTCCTTCCTCTTGTTCTTTTTCTTCTTCCCCTTCTTCTCCATCTTCTTCTTTGATTTCTTCTTCTTCTTCTCCTAATTCCTCTTCCTTTACTTCTTCTTCTTGTTCTTGTTCTTCGTCTTCTGTGTCTTCTTCCACTTGTTGTTCTTATCCTTCTTCTTTTTCTTCCTATTGACCTTCTCCTTCTTTCCTTTCTTCCACGTGTTCTTCATCTTCTTCTTTTTCTTTACTTGTTCATAATCTTCTTCTTGTTGTTGTAAACCTTCTTTTTCTTCTTCTTCTTTTTCTTCTTCTTCCCCCTTTCTTCCTCGTCTCAATATTTTTCTTTTTCTTCTACTTCTTCTCAATCTTCATCCCCTTCCTCTTCTTGTACTACTTCATCTTTTTCTTCTTCTTCTTCTTTTCTTTGACTTCTTATTCTTCTTCTTCTTCTAATTCTTCATCTTCTTCTTCTCTTTTTTCATCTTCACCACCTTTTTCTAGTTCTTCTTCCTCTTCACCATCTTCTTGACCTTCCTCTTCTTCTTCTTCTTCTTCTTCTTACCCTTCTCCCCAACTTTCTTCATCAACTTCTTCTTCTTCATCTTCACCTTCTTCATTATTCTTACTTCTTCTTCTTCCATTAATTCGTGTTCTTCTTCTACTTCTTCTTATTATTCTTCTTCTTCTTCTTTACCTTCTTCTTCTTCTTCTACCTCTCCTTCTTCTTCCTCTTCTTCTTCTTCTTCTTTTTCCTTCATATTCCTCTTCTTATTTTTCTTTTGCATCTCTTTCTTTGTCGTTTTCTTCTTCTTCTTCTTCTTCATCATCATCATCATCTTCTTCTTCTTCTTCTTCTTCTTCATCTTCTTCTCCCTCCTCCTCTTCTTCTTTTCTTCTTCCTCTTCTTCTTCTTCTCCTTCTTGTTCTTCTTTTTCTTCTTCTTTATCATCCTCTTCTGCTACTTCTCTTTCTTCTTCTTCTTCTCCTTCTTCTTCTTCTCCTTCTTTTACTTCTTCATCTTCTTCTTGTCCTTCTTCTGCTTCTCCTTCTTCTTCTTCTTCTTCATCTTCTTCTTCTTCTTCTTATTCTACTCCTTCTTCTCCTTCTTCTCTTTCTTTTCCTTCTCCTTCTTCTTCTTCTTCTCCTTCTTCTTCTTCTTCTTCTTCTTCTTCTTCTTCTTCTTCTTCTCCTTCGTGTTCTTCTCCTTCTCTTCTTCTTCTTCTCTTTCTCCTTTCTTCTTATCTTCTCCTTCATCCTCGCCTTCTTCTACTTCTTATTCTTCTTCTTCTCCTTCTTCTTCTCCTTCTTCTTCTTCTCTTTCTTCTTCTTCTTCTTCTTCTTCTTCTTCTTCCTCTCCTACTTCTTCTTCTCACTCTTCTCCTTCTTATTCTTCTCCTTCTTCGTCTTCTCCTTATTTTTCTTCTTCTCCTTATTCTTCTACTTCTTGTTCTTCTTCTTCTTTTTCTTCGTCTTCTTCTTCTTTATTCTTCTTTTTCTTCTTCTCTTCTTCTTCTTCTTCATCTTCTTCTTCTTCTTCTTCATATTCCTCTTCTTTTTCTTTTTCATCTCCTTCTTCTTCTCTTTTATCATCATCTTCTTCTTATTATTCTTCTTCTTAAACATCATCATTATCTTCCTCGTGATCCTCTTCCTCTTTATCAATATCTACTTCTTCTTCTTCATCTTCTTCTTCTTCTTCTTTTTCTTCTTCTTCATCATCATCATCATCATCATCTTCTCCTTCTTCTTCTTCTTCTTCTTCTTTTTCTTCTTCTTCTTTTTCTTCTTCTTCTTCTTCTTCTTCATCATCATCATAATCTTCTCCTTTTTTTCTTCTTCTTATTCATCATCTTCTTCTTCTTCCTCTACTTCTACTTCTTATTCTCCTTCTTCTTCTTCTTCTTCGTATACTTCTTCTTCTTCTACTTCTTCATCTTGTTCTTCTTCTTCATCTTCTTCTTATTGTACTACTACTACTAATACTTCATCATCATCTTCTCTTCTTCTTGTTCTTCTTATTCTTATTATTATTATTATTCTTCTTCTTCTTCTTCTAGTTTTTTTTTTTCTTCATTTTCTTCTTCTCCTTCTACTTCTTTTGCTTCTTCTTTTTCTTTTTCTTTTTCTTCTTGTTCTACTTATTCTTCATCATCTTTCTAATCTTCTTCTTATTCTTCTTCTTCTACTTCTTCTTCATCTTCTTCTGCCCCTTCTTCCTCTTCTTCTTCTTCTTTGTCTTCTTTTTCTTCTTGTTCTTCTTGTTCTTCTTCTTCTCCTTTTGTTACTTCTTCTTCTTCTTCTTCTTGTTCTTCTTCTACAACTTATTATTATTCTTCTTCTTCTTCTACTTCTTCTTCTTCTTCTACCTCTTCTACTTTTTCTTCTTTTTCATATCCTTGTTGTGCTTCTTCTTCTTCTTCTTCTTCTTCCTCTTCTTCTTCCTCTACTTCACCTTCTTCTTCTTGTTCTTCTTCATAATCATCATCATCTTCTTCTTCTTCTTCTTCTTCTTCTTCTTTTTCTTCTTCGTCTTCTTCTTCTCGATCAACTTCTTCAACTTCTTCTTCTTCGTTTTCTTCATCATCTTCTTCTTCTTCGTCTTCTTCTTATTCTTCTACTTCTTCACATTTTTTTGCTTATTCTTCTTCTTGTCCTCCTTCTTGTTCTTGTTCTTCTTCTTCTTCTTCTTCTTCTACCTCTTCTACCTCTTCTTCTCTTTTCTTATACTTATTCTTCTACTTCTTCTTCTTCTTCTTCTCCTTCTTCCTCTTCTTCTTCTTCTCGTCTTCTTCTTCTTCTTCAACTTCAACTTCTTCTTCTCCTTCTTTTGGCTATCTTCTACTTCTACTTCTTTTTCTACCTCTACATCTTCTTCTTCTTCTTCATCTTCTTTTGTCTTCCTCTTCAACCTCTTCTTCTTCTTCTTTTTCTTCTTTTTCTTCTTATTCTTCTCATCCTCCTTCATTCACTTCGTTTTCATATTCCCCTTCTTCCTCTTCTTCTTCTTCTTTTGCTTCTTTTCCATCTCCAACTTCTTATTGTTCTTCATCATCATATTCATCATCATCAGTTTTATCATAATCTTCGTTTTCTTCTTCTTCTACCTCTTCTTCATCATCTTCTTCTTCTTCTTTTTCATCATCATCTTCTTCTCTTTCTTCATCATCATCATCATCATCAACTTCTTCTTTTTCTTCTTCTTCTTCCTCTTCTTCTTCTTCCTCTTCTTCTTCTTCTTCTTCCTCCTCTTCGTCTTCTCTGTCTTGTAATTCTTCTTCTTCTTCTTCTTCATCTTTTTGATCTTCTTCTTCTTTTTCTTCTTCTTCGTTATCTTCGTCACCTTTTTCTTCTTATTCTACTACTCCTCTTTCTTCTTTTTCTCCTCCTTCATCATATTCTTCTTCTTCTTCTTTTTCTTCTTCTTGTTCTTCTTCTTCTTCTTCTTTTACTTCTTCTTCAACTTCTTAGTCTTCTTTGCCTTCATCTTCTTCATCTTCTTCATCATCATCTTCTTCTTCTCCTTCTTCTTCTTCTTCTTCTTCTTTAACTTTTTCTACATCTTCTACTACTTCTTCTTCTTCATCTTTTTCTTCTTTTTCTTTTTCTTCTTCTGTCTCTTGTTTTTCTTCTTCTTCTTCTTTTTCTTCTTTCGCATCATCAGCATCTTCTTCTTCTTCTTCTTCATCTTTTACTTATTTTTCTTTTTCTTTTTCTTCTTCTTTTTTTTGCTTCATCATCATCATCATCATCTTCTTCTTCTTTTTCTTCTTTATCTTTTTGTTAAAAAATCTTCTTCTTCTTCTTATATTTCTCCTTCTTTTTATTGTTCTACTTCTTGTTCTCTTCGTCTTCTTCTTCTTCTTCATCTTCTTTGTCTTCGTCTTGATCATCATGATCATCTTCTTTTTCTTCTTCTTCCTCATCTCCTCCTTTTTCTTCTTTTTCTTCTTCTGTCTCTTCTTTTTCCCCTTCTTCTTCTTCTTCATTTTCTTCCACATCATCATCATCATCATCTACTACTTCTTTTTCTTTTTCTTCTTCCTCTTCTCCTTCTTTTTCCTCTTCTTTTCTTCTTCTTCTTCTTCTTTGTCTTCTACTTCTTTTACTTCACCATCGTCATCATCATCATCATCTTCTTCTTCTTCTTCTTTTCCTTTGACTTAATCATCATCATCTTTTTCTTCTACTTTATCATCTTCAACTTCTTCTTCTTTTTCTTATCCTACATCTTTCTCTTCTTCTTCTTCTTCTTCTTCGACTTCCACGTCATTATCATCTTCTTTTTCTTCTTCTTCTTCTTCCTCTACTTCTATTTCTTCTTCTTCTTCTTCTTCCTCTTCTTCTTCTTCTTCTTTTTCTTCTTTATCTTTTTCTTGATTTTCTTCTTCTTCTTCTTGAACTTCTTACGCTACTTATTTTTCTTTTTCTTCCCCTTAGTCTTCTTCTTCTTCTTCTTCTTCTTTGCCTTCGTCTTCATATTCTTCTTCTTCTTCTACTTCTTCTTCATCTTCTTCTTCTTCTTTTTCTTCTTCTACTTCTTCCTTTTCCTCTTCTCCTTCTTCCATATCATCATCATCTTCTTCTTCTTCTTCTTCATCTTCTACTACTTTTTCTTTTTCTTCTCCTTCTCCACCTTTTTCCTCATCTTTTTTTTTCTCTTCTTCATCTTCTTCCTTTTCTTCTTCTAATTCTTCTTCTTCTTCTTCTTCTTCTTCTTCTTCTTCTTCTTCGTTTACTTCTTTATCATCATCATCATCTTCTTCTTCTTTTCTCCTTCTTCTTCTTCTTCTTTTTTTCTTCCTCTTCTTTTTCATCTTCTACTTCTTCTTCTTCTTCTTCTTTTTGATCATCAACTTCTTCTTCTGCTACTTTAATATGTTCTTCATCATCATCTTCTTCTTTTTTTTATTCTTCTTCTTCTTTTTCTTCTTCTTCTTCTTCTTCATATTCTTCTTCTTTTTTATCAACATCATCATCATAATCTTCTTCTTCAACTTCTTCTCCTTTTTCTTCTTCTTCTTCAACTTCTTCTTCTTCTACTCCTTATTCTTCTTCATCTTCCTCTTCTTCTTCTTCTTCAATCTCTTTGTCTTCTTCTTCTTCTTCTCCTTTTCTTCTTCCTCTTCTTCTTTTATTTCTTTTTCTTTTTCTCCTGCTTCTTCTTCTTCTTCTTCAACTTCATCTTCTTCATTTTCTTCTTTATCTTTTTCTTCCTTTTCTTATTCTTCTTATTCCTCTTCATCTTCATTTTCTTATTCTTCTACTTCTACTGCGTCTTTTTCTTCTTCTACTTCTTATTTTTCTTGGTCTTCTTCTTCTTCTTCCTATTCTTCTACTTTTTCTTCTTCTTCCTCTTCTTCTTCTTTTCTTCTTCTTCTTTTTTTTTTCTTCTTCTTCTTCTTCTTCTTCTTCTTCTTCTTCTTCCTTCTTCTCTTCTTCTTCTTCTTCTTCTTCTTCTTCTTCTACTAATTTGTTACCTTTATAATCTTCTTACTCTGCTACCTCTTGTTCTACATCTTCATCTTCTCCTTCATATTCTTTTTCTTCATCATCATCATCATCATCATCACCATCTTCATCATTTTCTTCTTCTTCTTTTTCTTCTTCTTCTTCTTCAACTTCTTTTTCACCTTCTTCTTCTTCTACTTCTTCTTCTTTTCTTCTTCTTCTTTGTCTCCTCCTTCTTTATCTTCTTCTCCTTCTTCTACTACTTTTTCTTCTTCCTCCTCTTCTTCTTCTACTTCTTCTACTTCTTCCTCTTCCACTTCTTCATCTTCTTGTTCTTCTTCTTCCTCTTCTTCTTCTTTAGCATCTTCTTCTTCTTCTTCATCTTATTCCTCTTCATAATCTTTTTCTGCTAGTCCTTCTTTATCTTCCTCTTCTTGTTCTTCTTCTTCTTCTTCTTCTTCATCTTATTCTTCTTCATCATCTTGTTCTACTTGTCCTTCTTTGTCTTCCACTTCCTCTTCTTGTTCTTATTATTCTTCTTCTTCCTCATCATCTTCTTCTTCTTCATCATCTTCTTCATCTTCTTCATCTTCTTCTTCTTCTTCTTCTTTTTCTTCTTCTTCATCTTCTTCTTCTTCTTCTTCTTATTCTACTACTTCTTCTTCTTCTTCTTCTTCTTCTTCTTTTTCTTCTTCTTCTTCTTTTTCTTCTTCTTCTACGACTACTACTTCTTCTGTTTCTTCTTCTTCTCCATCCTCCTCCTCTTCATCGATTTCTTCTTCATCTTCTTCACCTTCTTTTCCTTCTTCTTCTTCTTCATCGTCTTTTCTTCTTCTTCATCACCATCTTCTTCTTCATCATCGTCATCATCTTCTACTTACCTTCTTCTTTTTCTTCTTCTTCTTCTTCTCCTTCTT
>JAIUJO010003512.1:17500-22500 GCA_023846275.1 Vanilla planifolia
CTCTTCTTCTTCTCCTTCTCCTTCTTCTACTCCTTCCTCTTCTTCATTTTCTTCTTCTTCTTCTTCTCCTCCTTCTTCTTCTCCTTCTTCGACTTCTTCTTCTTCTTAATCTTCGTCTTCTCCTTCTTCTTCTTCTTCTTCTTCTTCTCTACCTTCTTCTTTATCTTCTCCTTCTTCTACTCCTTCTTCTTCTTCTTCTTCCCCTCCTCCTTATTCTTCCTCTTATTCTTCTTCATCTTGTCCTTCTTCTTTTCCTTCTTCTTCTTAGCCTTCTTCTTCTCCTTCTTCTCCTTCCTCTTCTCCTTCTCCTTCTCCTTCTTCTTCTTCTTCTCCTTCTCCTCCTCCTTCTCCTTCTCGTCTACTTCTTCTTCTCCTTCTTCTTCTTCTCCTTCTTCTTCTTCTCCTTCTTCTTCTTGTTCTTCGACTTCTTCTTTTCCTTCTTCTTCTTCTTTTTTCTTCGTCTTCTTCTTCTTCTCCTAATACTCCTTCTTCTCCTTCTTCTTCTTCTTCTTCTTCTCCTTCTTCTCCTTCTTCTTCTTCTCGTTCTTCCTCTTCTTTTTCTTCTTCACCTTCTTCTTCTTCTTCTTCTTCCCCTTCTCCTTCTTTCTCTTCCACTTTCTTCTTCTTCTTCTCCTTCTCTTTCTTCTTCTTCTCCTTCTTCTTCTTATTCTCCATCTTCATCTTCTCCTTCTTCTTCTTCTCCTCCTTCTTCTTCTTCTTCCCCTTCTCCATCTTATTCTTCTTCTTCTACTACTTCTTCTTCTTCTTCATCTTCTTCTTCTTCTTGTACTTCTTCTTCTTCTCCTTCTTCTTCTTTTTCCTCTTCTTTTTCTTCTTCTTAATCTTCTCCTTCTTCTTCTTCTTGTTCTCCTCCTTCTCCATCTTCTTCTTCTCATTCTTCATCTACTCCTTCGTCTTCGTCTTCTTCTTCTTCTTCTTCTCTTTCATCTTCTTCTCCATCTTCTTCTCCGCCTTCTCCTTCTTCTTCTTCTTCTTCTTCTTCTTCTTTTTCTTCTTCTTCTTCTTCCTCTTCTTTTCATATTCTTCTTCTAATTCTTCTTCTTCTTCTTCTTCTCCTCCTCCTCCTCCTCCATCTTCTCCTTCTTCCTATTCTTTTTCTTTTTTTTTTATTCTCCTTCTTCTTCTTCTCCATCTTCTCCTTCTTTTCTTTCTTCTACGTCTTCTTCTTCTCCCTCTTCTCCTTCTTGTTCTTCTTCTGTTTCTTCTCCTTCTCCTTCTTCTTCTCCTTCTTCTTCTTCTCCTCCTCCTCCTCCTCCTCTAACTCCTTCTTCTCCTTCTTCTTCTTCTTCTTCTCCTCCTTCTTCTTCTTCTTCTTCTTCTTCTTCTTCTTCTTCTTCTTCTCCTTCTTCCTCTTCTTCTCCTTCTTCTCCTTTTTCTTCTTCTTCATCTCCTACTTCTTCTTCTCCTCTTCTCCTCGTTCTTCTTCTTCTTCTTCTTCTTCTTCTTCTTCTTCTTCTCCTTCTTCCTCTTCTTCTCCTTCTTCTCCTTTTTCTTCTTCTTCATCTCCCACTTCTTCTTCTTCTCCTCTTCTTCTTCATCTTTTTGTTCTTCTCCTCATTCTTATTCTTCTTCTTCGCCTTCTTCTTCTTCTTATTCATCTTCTTATTATTCTTCTTCTTCTTCATCTTCTTCTTCTCCTTCTTCTCCTTCTTCTTCTTCTTCTTCTTCTTCTTTTTCCTCTTCTTCTTCATCTCCTTCTTCTTCTCCTTCTCCTTCTTCTTGTTCTTCTTCTTCTTCTTCTCTTTCTTCTCCTTCTGCTTCCTCTTCTCCTTCATCTACTTCTTCTTCTTTTTCCTCTCCTTGTTCTTTTTCCTCTCCTTCTTCTTCTTCTTCTTCTTCTTCTTCTCCTTCTCCTTCTTCTTCTTCCACTTCTGCTTCTTCTCCTTCGTCTCCTTCATCTTCTTCTTCTTCTTCTTCTTCTCCTCCTTCTCCTCCTTTTTCTTCTTCTTCTCCTTCTCCTCCGCCTTCTTCTTCTTCTTCTCCTTCTCCTTCTTCTTCTTCTCCTTCTTCTTCTTCTTCTTTTTCTTCTTCTTCTTCTTCTCCTTCTTCTACATGTTCTTATCCAACTTCTTTTTCTTCTTCTTCTTCTCATTCTTTTTCTCCTTCTCCTTATTCTTCTTCTTCTTTTTCTTCTCCTTATTCTTCTTCTTATTATTCTTATTCTTCTCCTTCTACTTCTTCTCCTTCTTCTTCTTCTTCTCGTTCTTCTTCTTCTCCTTCTTCTCTTTCTTCTTCTCCTTCTTCTTCTTCTCCTTCTTTTGCTTCTTCTCCTTCTTCTCCTACTTCTTCTCCTTCTTCTTCTTATACTTTTTCTTCTTCTTCTTCTTCTTCTTCTTCTTCTTCTTCTCCTTCTTCTTCTTCTCCTTCTGCTTTTTCTTCTTCTTCTTCTTATTCCTCTTCCTTTCCTTGTCTTCTTCTTTGCTTTCTTCTTCTTCCTCTTCTCGTCCTTCTAATTCTTTTCCTTCTTCTTTTTCTTCTCCTTCTCTTTCTCCTCCTTCTTCTTCTTCTTCTTCTTCTTCTTCTTCTTCTTCTTTCTTTTCTCCTTCTTCTTCTTTCTCTCCTTCTCCTTCTTCTCCATCATCCTCTTCTTCTTTTTCTTCTTCTTCTTCTTCTTCTTCTTCTTCTTCTCCTCCTTTTTCTTCTTCTTCCTCTTCTTCTACTTTTTGTTCTTCTTCTTCTCCTTCTTCTGCTTCTTACTCTTCTGCTTTGACTCCTTATCTTTCTTCTTCTACTTCTTCTCCTTCTTCTTCTTCTTCTTCTTCTTCTACTTCTTCTTCTTCTTCCTCTTCTTTTCCTATTCTTCTTCTCGTTCTTCTTCTTCTTCTTCTTCTTCCACTTCTTCTCCTTCTTCTCCTCCTCCTTCTTCTCCTTCTTCTTCTTCTTCTTCTCTTTCTCCTCCTCCTCCATCTTCTTCTTCTTCTTCTTCTCCTTCTTCTTCTCCATCCTCTCCTTCTCTTTCTTCTACTTCTTCTCCTCCTCCTCCTCCTCCTCTTTCTACTTCTTCTTCTCCTTCTTCTACTTTTACTTCTCCTCTTCTTCTTCCACTTTTTGTTCTTCTACTCATTCTTCTTCTCCATCTTCGTCTTCTTCTTCTTCTTCGTCTTCTTCTTCTTCTTCTTCTCCTTCTTCTTCTTCTCCTTCTTCTTCTTCTTTTTCTTCTCCTACTTCTTCTCCTTCTGCTTCTTCTTCTCCTTCATCTTCTTCTCCTTCTTCTTCTTCCACTTCTCCTTCCTCTTCTTCTTCTACTTCTTCTCCTTCTTCTTTTGCTTTCGCTTCTTCTCATTCGTCTCCTTCTCTTTCTTCTTCTTCTTCTTCTCCATCTCCTCATTCTTCTTTTTCTTCTTCTCCTTCTTCATCTTCTTCTTTTTCTTCTCCCTCTCCTTCTTCTTCTTCTCCTTCTTCTTCTTCTTCTTCTTCTCCTTCTTCTTCTTCTTCTTATCCTTCTTCTCCTTCTTGTTCTTCTTCTTCTTCTCCTTCTTCTTCTTCTTCTTCTTATCCTTCTTCTCCTTCTTGTTCTTCTTCTTCTTCTCCTTCTTCTTCTCCTTCTTCTTCTTTTTCTTCTTCTCCTTCTTCTTCTCCTTCTCCTTCTTCTTATTTTTCTTTTCCTTATTCTTCTCATTGTTATTCTTCTTCTTCTCCTTCTACTTCTTCTCCTTCTTCTTCTCCTCCTTCTTCTCCTTCTTCTTCTTCTCCTTCTTCTCCGTCTTCTTCTCCAACTTCTTCTTCTCCTTGTTCTACTTCTTCTCCATCAAATCCCCCGTCTTCTCCTTCTCCATCTTCTTCTTCTTCTGCTTCTTCTTCTCCTTCTTCTTCTTCTTCTTCTTCTTCTTCTTCTCCTTCTTCTTCTTCTCCTTCTTCTTCTTCTTCGACTTCTTCTTCTAGTACTTCTCCTTCTTTTCCTTTTTCTTCTCCTTCTTCTTCTCCTTCTTCTTCTTCTTTTTCTTCTTCTCTTTCTTCCTCTTCTTCTTCTTCTTCTCCTTCTGCTTCTCCTTCTTCCTCTTCCTCCTTCTTCTTCTTCTCCATCTTCATCATCTCCTTCTTCTTCTCTTTTTTCTTCTTCTCCTTCTTCTCCTCCTGCTCTTTCTTCTTCTTCTTCTCCTTCTCCTTCTGATTCTTGTTCTTCTTCTTCATTTTCTTCTCCTTCTTCTTCTTCTTCTTCTCCTTCTTTCGTCTTCTTCCTCTTCTTCATCTTCTTCCTCATCTTCTCCTTCTTCTTCATCTTCGTCTTCTCCTTCTTCTTCTCCTTCTTCCTCTTCTCGTTCTTCTTCTTCTTCTTCTTCTTCTACTTCTCCTTCTTCTTTTTCTCCATCTACTTTTTCTTCTTCTTCTTCTTATTCCTCTTCTTTTCCTCATCTTCTTCTTTTTCTTCTTCTTTTTTTCTTCTTGTTCTCCTCCTCATTCTTCTTCTTCTCCTTCTTTGTCTTCTTCTTCTTCTCTTTCTCCTCCTCCTCCTCCTCCTTCTACTTCTTCTTCTTCTTCTTCTCCTCCTTCTTCTTCTCCTTCTTCTCTTTCTTCTACTTCTATTTCTTCTCCTTCTACTCCTAGTTCTTCTTCTAATTCTTCTCCTTCTTCTTCTTCTTCTTCTTCTTCTACTTCTTTTTCTTCTTCTCCTTCTTCATCTTCTTCTTCTTCTTCTTGCCCTTCTCCTTCCTTCTCTTCCTCTTTCTTCTTCTTCTTCGTCTTCTCCTTCTCCTTCTTCTTCTTCTTCTTCTTCTTCTCCATCTTCATTTTCTCCTTCTAATTCTCCATCTTCTTCTTCTTCTTCTTCTTCTTCCCCTTCCCATTCTTATTATTCTTCTTCTTCTTCTTCTTCTTCTTCTTCTTCTTCTTCTTCTTCTTCTTCTCCTTCTTCTTGTCCTTCTTCTTCTTCTTCTTCCTCTTCTTTTTCTCCTTCTTCGTCTGCTTCTCCTTCTCCTTCTTCTTCTTTTTCTTCTCCTTATTCTTCTTCTTATTCTTCATCTTTTTCTCCTTCTACTTCT
>JAIUJO010003093.1:0-20000 GCA_023846275.1 Vanilla planifolia
TCTTCTTTTTCTTCTTCCCCTTTTTTCTCTTCTTCTTCTTTTGTTTCCTCTTCTTCTTCTTCAACTTTTTTTACTTCTACTTCTACTTCTTCCTCCTCTTGTTCCTCATATTCCTATGCTTCTTCTTCTTGTTCTTCTTCTTCCTCTTCCTCTACTTCCTCTTCTTCTTCTTCTTATTCTTCCAAATCTTCTTCTTGCTCTTCGTCCTCATTTTCTCTTCTTCTTCTTCTTCTTCTTCCTATTCTTCTACTTTTTCCTCCTCTTTCTCTTCTTCATCTTCTTCTTCTTCTCATTCCTTTCTAGTTCTTCCTTTTCTTTTTCTTCTTCATCCCTTTCTCCATCTTCCTCCACTTATTCTCCTTCTTGTTCTTCTTCTTCCTCTCCTTTTTATTTTTATTCTTCTTCTTATTCATCTTCTTCTTCTTTTTCTTCTTCTTCTTCTTCTTCTTCTTATTTCCTTCCTCTTCCTCCTCTTCTTCTTCTTTTTCTTCTTCTTCTTTTTCTTCTTACCATTCTTCTTCTTCTTTTTCTTCTTTCTCCTAAACTTCATTTTCTTCTTCTATTTTCTCTTAAACTTCTTTTTCTTCCTACTATAACTATTTCTTCTTCTAATACTTCTTTTCTCCTTCTTCTTCTTCTTCTTCTTCATCTTCCTCTTATTCTTCTACTACATTTTCTTCTTCTTCTTCTTCTTCTACTTCTACTTCTTTCTTCTTCTTCTTCCTCTTCTTCCTCTTATTCTTGCTCCTCTTTCTCTTTGTCTTCTAGTTCCTCTTCTTTCTCATCTTCTACTTTCTCTTCTTTTTCTTCTTCCTCTTGTTCTTCTTGTTGTTCTTCTTCTTCTTGTTCTTCTTCGTCTTCTTTTTCTTCTTCTTCTTCTCCCTCATATTCCTCTTCTTCTTCTTCTTATTTTTATTCTTCCTCTTCTTTCTTATCTTCTCCTTCTTCTTCTTCTTCCTCTTCCTCTTCTTCTCTTCTTCTTCCCCTTCGTCTTCTTCTTCTTCTTATTTCTATTTCTCTACTTCTTCCTCCTCATCATCTTCTTCTGCTTCTTCTTTTTCCTCATGTCCATTGTCTTCTTCCTCTTCATCTACTTCCCATTTCTTCTTCTTCTTATTCTTCTTCTTCTTGCTATTGTTCTTCTTCTAGTTCTTCTCCTTTTGCTTCTTCTTCTTCTTCCCCTTCTTCTCTTCTTCTTCTTCTTCTCCTTCTTCTTCTTCCCTTTCTTCTTCTTGACATTCTCTTCTTCTTCATTCCCTTCTCTTCTTCTTCTTCTTATACTTTTTCTTCTTCCTCCTCCTCTTGGTCCTCATCTTCCTCTTCTTCATCTTCCTCTCCTACTTCTTCTTCTTCATCTTTTCTTCTTTCCTGTTTTCATCTTCTTTTTCTTCTTCTTCTTCTTATACTTATTCTTCCTTATCTTCTTCATGTTCTTCTTTAACTTCTTCCTCTACTTCTTCCTTTTCTTCTTCTTCCTCTTCTTCTTCTTCATCATCCTCTTTTTCTCCTTCTTCTTCATCATCTTCTTCTTCTTCTTCCTTCTCATCTTCTCCTTCTTCCTTTCTTCTTCTTCTTCTTCCCATTCTCCTTCTTGTTCCACCTTTAGATACTTTTCTTCTCCTTCCTCTTGTTGTTGTTGTTCTTCTTCTTCTTCTTCTTCTTCTTCTTCTGTTGCCACGTCTTCTACTTCTTCTCTTCTTCTTCTTCTTTTGCCACCTCTTCTTCTCTTCTTCTTCATCTTCTTCTTCTCTTCTTCTTCTTCTTCTTCTTTGTCTATGTCTTTTTACTTCTTCTTCTTCTTCTTTTCTTCTTCTTCTTCTTCTTCCTCTTCCTCTTCTTCTTCTTCCTCTTCATCTTCTTCTGCTTCTTCTACTTCTTCATCTTCTTCTTCTTCATCATCTTCATCATCTTCTTCTTCTACTACTTCTTCTTTTTCTTCTTCTTCTTCTTCATTTCATTCTTTTTCTTCTGCTTCTTCTTCTTGTGCTTATACTTCTTTTTCTTCATTCTCTGTTTCCTCATCTACCTCTTCATCTTCTTCCTCTTCTTCTACTTCCACTTCTTCTTCTTCTTCTTCTTGTTTCACTTCCTCTTCTACTTCTTATTCTTCTACTTCTTCGTTATTTTCTTCTTGTTCTTCTCCCTCTTCTTTGTTATCTTCCTCTTCTACTTCATCTTCTTCCCCTTCTTTTCTTCTTCTTCTTCCTCCCCTTTCTCCTCTTCTTCTTCTTCTTCTTCCTCTCCTTCTTCCTATTCTTCCTCTTTTTCTTCTTTTTCTTCTTCTTCTTTTACAACTTCTTCCTCTTCATTTTCTTCTTCTTCTTTTTCCTTTCTTCTTCTCTTACTTCTACTTCTTTTCTTGTTCTTAGTATTGTTCTTAATCTTCAATTTCTTCTCATTCTTCTTCCTCATATTTTTATTCATTTTCTTCTTCTTCTTCTACTTTTTCTTCCTCGTCTTCTTCATCTACCTTTTGCTCTTCTTCTTCTTCTTCTTCTTCCTCTTCTTCTTCTGTTTCTTCTTTTTCCTCTTCTTCATATTCTACTTCTTCTTCCTCTTGTACTTCCTTTTCTACCTTTTCTTTTTCTTCTACTTCTTCTTATTCTTCTCCTTTTTCTTTCTGTTCATCTTTTTCTTTGTACTCATCTATTTCTCCTTCTTTATCCACTTCCCCTTCTTCTTCTTCTTCTTCTTCTTCTACTTGTACTACTACTGCTACTTCTTCCTCTTCTACTTCTTCCACTTCTTTTTTTAGTACTTCTTCTTCTTCTTCTTCTTCTTCTTCTTTGTCTTCTACTTCTTCCACAGTTCTTCTTCATCTTCGTCTTCTTCTTCTTCTTTGTCTTCTACTTCTTCCTCAATTCTTCTTCTTCTTCTTCTTCTTCTTACACTTCTTCTTATTCTTCTTATTCTTTTACCTCTTCTTCTTCTTCTTCTTCTTCTTGTTCCTCTTCTTCTTCTTCTTCCTCTTCCTCTTCTTCTTCTTTCTCATCTTCTTCCTCTTCTTCTTCATCTTTTCCTTCATCTTCCTCACCTTCTTTTTCTTCTTCTCGCTTTTTTTAGCTTCTACTACTTCTTCTCCTTCTTCAACTTCTTTCTATTCTTCTTCTTCTTCATCATCATCAGCATTTTCTTCTTCTCATCCTTCCCCTACTTCTCTTTCTTCTTCTTCCCCTTCTTCTTCTTCTTCTTCTTCTACTTCTTCTTCTTTCCTTTCTTTTTCTTCTTCTTCTTCTTTTTCTACATTTTCTTCTTCTTCTCCTCCTATTGTTCCTCATCTTCCTCTTCTTCATCTTCCTCCCCTTCTTTTTCTACTTCCTCTTCTTCTCCTTTTCTCTTCTACATCTTCTTCTTCTTGTACTTATCCTTCCTCATATTTTCTTGTTCTACCTCTTCTTCTTCCTCATCATCTTCTTCTTCTTCTTCTTCTTTCTCTTGTTCTTCTTCCTCCTCAACTTTCTTCCTCCTCCTCCTTCTTCTTCTTCCTCATCCTCCTCTTCAGATTCTTCCTATTCTTCTTCTTCTTTTTCTTCCCCTTCTTCTTCTTCCACCTCTTCTCCTTCCTCTTCTTCTTCTTCTACTACTTCTTATTCTTCTTCTTCTTCTTCTTCTTCTGCTTCTTCTTCCTTCTCCTTCTCTTCTTCTTCTTCATCTTCTTCTCTATCTTCTGCTTCTTCTTCTTCTTCTTTTCTTTCCCTTCTTCTTCTTCTTTATCTTCTTCTTCTTTTTCTTCTTCCCCTTCTTCTCCTTCTTTCACTTCTTTTTCTTCTACTTCTTCTTCCTCTTCAACTTCGTCTTCATCATCTCACTATTCTTGTTCTTATTATTGTTCTTCTTCTTCTACTTTTTCTACTTCTTCTACTTCTTCCTCCTCTTTTTCGTCTTCTTCTGCATCCTCTTCTTCTTCCTATTCTTCCACTTCTTCTCCTTCTTCTTCTTCTTGTTCTTCTTCTACCTCTTCTTCTTCTCCTCCTCCTCCTCCTCCTTCTTCTTCTTCTTCTTCTTCTAATTTTTCTTCTTCTTCTAATTTTTCTTCTTCTCCTCCTTTTTCTTCTTATTATTCTTCTTCGTCTTCTTCTTGTACTTGTTCTTCTTCCTCTTCTTTTTCTTCTTTTATTCTTCTTTCTCCTCTACTAGCTCCTCTTCTTCCTCTTCTTCCTCTTACACTTCTTTTATTTCTTCTCCCACTTCTTCTTGCTCTTCTTCTTCTTCTTTTTCTTCTTCTCCATCATCATCATCTACTTCTTCTTCTTCCTCTTCTTCTTCTTCTTCCTGTCCTTCTTTAATCTCTTCTTCTTCTACTTCTTCTTCCTCTTCTTCAACTTCTTCTTTTTCTTCTTCTTATTCTCCTTCTTCTTATTCTCCTTCTTCTTCTTCTTTTACCTCATCCTCTTCCTCTTCCTCATCTTCCTTATCTTCTTCTTCGTCAACTTCTTCCTCTTCCTCTTCCTCTTCTTCTTAAACTTCCTAATCTTCTTCTTCTTCTTCTTTTACTTCTTCTTTTTCTGCTTCTTTCTTCTCATCTTCTTGTTATTGTTGTTCTTCTTCTTCCTCTTCTTCTTCTTCCTCTTCTTCTTCTTCCACTACTTCCTCTTCCTCGTCTTCTTCTTCTTCTTATTCTTCTTCTTCTTCTTCTTCTTCATCTTCTTCTCCTTCTTCATCTTCTTCTCCTTCTTCTTCTTCTTCTTCTTCTTCTCCTTCTTTTTCTTCTACTTCTTTATCCCTCTCCTTCTTGTTCTTCACCTTCTCATACCTCATCTTCCTCTTCTACTTCTTCTTCTTCTTCCTCTTCTTATTTTGATCTTGTTCTTCTTCTTCTTCTTTTTCTTCTTCCTCATTTTCTTATTGTTCTTCCTCCTCTTCCTCCATATCATCCACTTCTTCTTCCTCCTCTTTCTCTTCTTCTCCTTTTTCTCCTTCTCCGTCTTCTTCTTCTTCTTCTTCTTCTTTGTCTTCTTCTCCTACTTCTTCTTCGTCATCTTCTCCCACTGCTTCTTCTTCTTCTTATCCTTCTTCTACTTCTTTTTCTTCTTCGTCTTCTTCTTCTTCTTCTTTATTTTCTTGTTCTTCTTCTACCACTTCTTCCTCTTCTTCTTCTACAACTACTACTTCTTCTTCTTTTACTTCTACGTCTTCCTCTTCTTCTTC
Organism: Vanilla planifolia; assembly: GCA_023846275.1. Taxonomy (NCBI): domain Eukaryota; kingdom Viridiplantae; phylum Streptophyta; class Magnoliopsida; order Asparagales; family Orchidaceae; genus Vanilla; species Vanilla planifolia. Next base: position 5,149 of record JAIUJO010003093.1, read on the forward strand.
TCCTCCTCCTCCTCCTTCTTCTTCTTCAAATTCTTCTCCTCCTCTTCTTCTTCTTCTTCTCCTTCTTCTTCTTCTTCTCTTCTCTTACATCTTTTTCTTCTTTTTCATTTTCCTCTTGTTCTTCTTCTTCTGCATCATCTTATTCTTCTTCTTCCTCTTCTACCTCTTCTTCTTCTCCTCCTTCTTCCTTCTCCGCTTTTTCTACTTCTTTTTCTTCTTCTTCTTCTTCTTCTTCCTCTTATTCCTCTTTGACATCTTGTCCTTCTTCTTGTTCTTGCTCTTCTTCTTTTTCTTCTTCTTCTTTTACTTTATCATCAGCTTCCTCTTCTTCTTCATCTTCTTCTTCTTCTTCTTCTACTTCTACTTTTTTCTTCGTCTTCTTCTTCTTCTACTCCTCTTCCTCCTCCTCCTTCTTCTCTTCTTCTTCTTCTTCTTCTTGTTCTTGTTCTTCTCCTTCTTCTTCTTTTGCTTCTTCTTATTCTTCTTCTTCCTCTTCTTTTTCCTCTTCTCCCTCTTCTTCTGTTCTCCTTCTTCTTCCTTTTGTTCTTTTTCTACTTCTTTTTCTTCTTCTTCTTTTCTCATTGCTCTTTGACTTCTTGTTCTTCTTCCTCTTCTTCCTGTTCTTCTTCTTCTTCTTCTTCTTCTACTTCACCATCATCTTCCTCTTCTTCTTCTTCTTCTTCTTCTTCTCCTCCGTTTTCTTCTTCTTCTTCTTCTTCTTCTACTATTACTACTACTACTACTAGTACTACTTCCTGTTTTGTTTTTGTTCTTCTTCTTCTACTTCGTCTTTTTCTTATACTTCTTCTTTGCTATCTTCTTCTTATTCTCTTACTTCTTCTTCTACTTCTTGTTCTTCTTCTTCTAATTGTTCTTCTTCTTCTTCATCATCCGCTTCTTCTTCTTCTTCTTCTTCTAATCTTCTTCTTCTAATCTTCTTCTCCTTATTCTTCTTCTTCTCCTCCTTAATTCTCTTAAACTTCTTCTTCTTCTACTTCTTCTTCTCCTCCTCCACCTTTTTCTTCTCCTCCTCCTTCTTCTTCTTCTCCTTCTTCTTCTTCTTTTTCTTCTTCTTCTACTTGTACATCTTCTTTTTCTTTTTCTTCTTCTTTTTCTTCTTCTTCTTCCTCTTTAGATCATCTCCCTCTTCTTTTTGTTCTCTTTCCTTTTCTTTTTGTTCTTGTTCTCCTTCTTCTAATTCCTCTTCTTCTTCTACTTCTTCTCCATCTTCCTTTTATTTTTATCTTCTACTTGGTCTTCTTCTTCTTTTTCTCCTTTTTCTTCTTCTTCTTCTAATTCTTCTTCTTCTTCTTCTTCTTCTTCATTTTCCTCTTCTTCTTCTTCTTCCTTTATCTTTTCTTAATTTTCTTCTTCTTCTTCTTCCTTTTCCTCCTCTTCTTCTTTTTCTTCTTGTTCCTCCACTTCTTCTTTCCCTTCTTGTTCTAACTCTCGTGGTTCTACTTCTTCTTCTTTCTCTTCTTTTTCTCCTTCTTCCTTATTTTCTTCTTCTTCTTCTTCCTCTTCTTCCTCTTCTTCATTTTCTTCTTCTTCTTCTTCTTCTTCATCTATTTCTCCTTTATCTTCTTGTTTTCTTCTTCTTCTTCTTCTTTCTTCTTCTTCTTCTTCCTCTTCTTTTTCTTCTTCTTTTTTGACTTCTTCTTCTTCTTCTTCTCCTTCTTCTCTTTCTCTTCCTCCTCTTCTTCTTCTTTTTCATCTTACTCTTCTTCTTCTTCTTCTTCTTCTTCTTCTTCGTCATTTTCTTCTTCTACCTCTACTTCTTTTTCTTCGTCTGCTACTTCTGTTTTTTCAACTTCATCATCTTCCTCTTCTTTCAACTTCAATCTTCTTTCTCATCTTCTTCTTCTTGTTCTTGTTCTTTTTCTTCTTCTTCTCCTTCTTCTTCTTCCTCTCCTTCTTCTTCTTTTTTTTCTTTTTCTTGTTCCTGCCCTTCTTTTGGTCCATCTTCATGATCATCATCAACATCATCATTATCTTCTACTTTGCCTTCTTCTTCAGCTTCTTCTTCTTCTTCTTCTTCTTCCTCTTCTACTAGTTCTTCTTCTTCCTCCTCTCCTCCTCCTCCTCCTCCTCCTCCTTCTTCTCATCTTTTCTACTTCTACTTCTCATCTTCTTCTTTTCTACTTCCTCTTCTTCTTCTTTTTCTTCATCTTCTTCTTCTTCTCCTTCTTCTACTTCTTTTCTTTTCCTTCTTTTTCTTCTTCTTTTTTCAATTCTCTTTCTTGTTCTTCACCCTCTCATACCTCATCTTCTTCTTCTACTTCTTCTTCTTCTTCCTCCTCTTCTTCTTTCTGATCTTCTTCTTCTTCTTCTTCCTCATCTTCTTAATGTTCTTCCACCTCTTCCTCCTCATCTTCCACTTGTTCTCCCCCCTCTTTCTCTTCTTCTTGTTTTTCTTCTTCTCCTTCTTCTTCTCCTTCTTGTTCTTCCTTATCCTCCTAGTCTTCTTCTTCTTCAACTTCTTCTCCATCTTCTTCATCTTCATGCTCTTCTTCTTCTTCCTCTTCCTCATCATCTTCTTCTTGGTCATCCTCTTCTCCTTCTTCTTCTTCTTCTTCTTCTTTATCTTCTTCTTCTTCTCCTTCTTCTTCTTCTTCTTCTTTTTCTTCTTCAAATGCTACTACTACTACTACATCTTCTTTTACTTTTACTTCTTCTTCCTCTTCTTCTTCTCCTCCTTCTCCTCCTTCTTCTCTTCTTCATCTTCTTCCCTTCTTCTTCTTCTTCTTCTTCTTCTTCTTCTTCTTTTCTCCTACTTGCTTTTCTTCTGTTTTGTTTTCCTCTTGTTCTTCTTCTTTTACATCTTCTCATTCTTCTTCTTTCTTATCTTCTTCCTCTACTCCCTCTTCTTCTTGTCCCTATTTCTTCTTCCTTCTCTTCTTTTTCTACTTCTTTTTCTTCTTCTTCTTCTTGTACTTCTTCTTCTTCTTCTTATTCCTCTTCGACTTCTTATTCTTCTTCTTGCTCTTGTTCTTCTTCTTCTTCTTTTACTTCAACATCATCTTCCTCCTCTTCTTCTTCTTCTACTACTACTACTACTATTACTACTTCAACTTCTTCTTCCTCTTGTTCTTCTTCTCCTTCTCCTTTTTCCTCTTCTTCTTCTTCTTCTTCTCTTCTCCTACTTCTTTTTTATTTTTCTTCATTTTCCTCTTCTTCTTCTTTTGCTTCTTCTTATTCTTCTCCTTCCTCTTCTTCTTCCTCTTCTCCCACTTCTCCTCTTCTCCTTGTTCTTCTTCCTTCTCTTCTTTTTCTACTTCTTTTTCTTCTTCTTCTTATTATTATTATTCCTCTTTGACTTCTTGTTCTTCTTCCTGTTCTTCTTCTTCTTCTTCTTCTTCTTCTTCTACTTCACAATCATCTTCCTTTTCTTCTTCTTCCTCTCCTTATTTTTCTTCTTCTTCTTCTTCTTCTACTACTACTACTTGTTGTTGTTGTTGTTTTTCTTCTTCTACAACTTCTTCCTCTACTTCTTCTTCTTCTACTTCTTCTAATTATTCTTCTTTTTCTTCTTCTTCTTCTTCATTCCCTTCTTCTTTTTTTCTTCTTCTTCTTCTTATTCTTCTTATTCTTCATCATCTTCTTCTTCTTCTTCTTCTTCCTCTTCAACTTCTTCTTCTTCTTCATCTTCTTGTTGTTCCTCTTCTAGTTCTTCCTCTACATCTTCCTCCAATTTTTCTTCTTCCCATTCTTCTTCCACTTCTTCATTTTCTTCTTCTACGTCTTCATCTTCTTCTTCTCCATCTTCCTCTTCTTGCTCTTCTTCCTTTTCCTCTTCATCATGATCTTCCTTTTCTTCATCTTCTTCATCTTCATCTTCCTGATCTACTTCTTTTTCTTCCTCTTCTTCTACTTCTTCTATTCTTCTTCTTCTTCTTCTTCTTCTTGTTCTTCTTCTTCTTCTTCTTCTTCTTCTTCATCTTCTTCTTCTTCTTCTTCTTCTTCTTCTCCTTCTTCTTCTTCTTCTTCCTCTTCTTCTTCTTCTTCTTCTTCTTCTTCTTCTTCATTTTCCTCTTCTTCTTCTTCCACTTCTTCTTCTTCTTCTTCTTCTTCTTCTTCTTCTTCTTCTCCTTCTTCTTCTTCTTCTTCTTCTTCTTCTTCTTATTCCCCTCTACTTCTTCTTCTGCCACTTCTTCTTGTTCTCGTAGTTCTTCCTCTTCTTGTTCTTCTTCTTGCTCTTCCTCTTCTTCTTCTTCTACATCTTCTTCTTCTTCTTCTTCTTCCTCTTCTTCATCTCCTTCATCTTCCACTTCTTATTATTCTCCTTCTTCGCCTACTTGTTCTCCTCCTCCAGCTTTTTCTTCTTCTTCTTCTTCTTCTTCTACTTCTACAACTTCTTTTTCTTCATCATCTTCTTCTTCTTCCTTTTTTTCTTCATCTCCCTCTTCTTTTTCTTCTCCTTCCTCTTCTTTTTGTTCCAGTTCTTCTTCTTCTACTTTCTCTTCTTCCTCTACTTCTCCTTCTTCCTCTACTTCTTGTTCTTGTTCTTCTTCCTCTTCTTCTTCTCTTCTTCTTCTTCTTTTTCTTCTTCTCTTCTTCTTCAAATTCTTCTTGTTCTTCTTGTTCTTTACCTCTTCTATTTCTTCGATTACATCATCTTCTTGTTTTCTTCCCCTTCTTCTTCTTCTTCTTCTTCCTCCTCTTCCTCTTCTTTTTCTACTTCTACTTCTTCTTCTTCTTCTATTTGTTCTTTTTACACTTTTTCTTTTTCTTTTCTGCTTCTTCTTCTTCTTCTCCCTCTTCTTCTTCTCCTTCTCCTTCTTGTTCTTCTCCTTTTTCTTTTTCTTCTTCTTATTCTTCATCATCATAATCATCATCTTGTTCTTCTTCTTCTTCTTCTTCTTCTTATTCTTCATCTTCCTCCTCTACTACTACTTCTTCTCCTCCTCCTCCTTCATCTTGTTCTTCTTCTTCTTATTCTTCTTGTTCTCTTTTTCTTGTTCTTCCTCTTATTGTTTGTCTTCTTGTTCTTCCTCTTCTTCTTCTTCTTCTTTTTCTTCATTTTCCTCTTCTTCTTCTTCCACTTATTCTTCTTCTTCTTGTTATTATTATTATTATTATCTCTCTTCTTCTTCTTCTTCTACATCTTCTTCTTCTTCTCCTAGTTCTTCCTCTTCTTGTTCATCTTCTTGTTCTTCATCTTCTTCTTCTTCTCCATCTCCTTCATCTTCTTCTTCCACTTCTTCTTCCTCTTCTTCATCTCCTTTTTCTTCTACTCATTATTCTACTCCTTCTTCTCTTCCACCTTTTTCTTCTTCTTCTTCTTCAACATCTTCTTTTTCTTCTTCTTCTTCTTCTTCTTCTTCCTCTTTTTCTTCATCTCCCTCTTATTTTTCTTCTCCTTCCTCTTCTTTTTGTTCTTATTCTTCATCTTCTAATTCCACTTCTTCCTCTACTTCTTCTCCTCCTTCCTTTTTATCTTTTTGTTCTACTTAGCCTTCTTCTTCTTCTTCTTCTTCTTGTAATTGTTCTTCTTCTTCTTTTTCTTCTTCTTCTTCTTCTTTTTCTTTTTTCCTTTTCTTATTTTTCTTCTTTTTCTTTTTCTTCCTCTTTCTAATCTTCCTCATCTTCTCGTTCCTCGTCTTCTTCTTCTTTCCCTTCTTGTTCTTCTTCTTGTTGTTCTACATTTTCTTCTTTCTCTTCTTTTTCTCCTTCTTTCTCATCTTCTTCTTCGTCTATTTCCTCTTCTTCCTCTTCATTTTCTTCTTCTTTTTCTTCTTCTTTTTCTTCCTTTTCTCCTTCTTTATCTTCTTGTTTTCTACTTCTTCTTCTTCTTCTTCTTTCTTCTTCTTCCTCCTCTTCTTTTTCTTTTTCTTTTTCTTCTTCTTCTTCTTCTTCTTCTTCTTCTTCTTCTCCTTCTCCTTCTTCCCTTTTTCATCGTCCTATTCTTCTTCTTTTTCATCTTACTCTTCTTCTTCTTCTTCTTCTTCATCTTTTTCTTCTTCTTCCTCTACTTCTTTTTCTTCCTTTGCTACTTCTGTTTCTTCAACTTCATCTCCTTCTTCATCTTTCCACTTTAATCTTCTTTCTCCTCTTCTTCTTCTTCTTCTTGTTCTTCTTCTTCTTCTTCTTCATCTTCTTCTTCATCTCCTTCTTCTTCTTCTTCTTTTTCCCTTTCTTGTTTGTCTCCTTCTTCTATTGGTCCTTCATCATCATGTAACAGCCCTAGTTTTTTTATTTTATTTATTTTATTTGCTTAAAAGGAGCTTTTTGAGACGAATTCAAAAATTTTTAATTTGTAATTTTTGGAGCTCTAATGAATAAATTATGAATTTTGAAAGATTTGGAATAAATTTGTAACGTGGAGGATAGATTTGTAATTTTTAAATGCCTGCTTAATTCAAATTCCATTTGGCGTAGGATATGTTTGCAAATATCAAATTTAGAAGGGGTTTTCTGAAAAATACTGTTCATGCCATGTCGGTTCTGACCGCATTATAAAACCCGACCCACGTGCGTTTCAAACGCACTTCTGCGAAAAGACGGCGAGGCACGGCGGAGAGAAATTTTTATGGTTTTCGGTACGTGACGGCGACGGCCGACGAAGGTGAGAATTTTGTTTGCTTTGGCATCGGGTTGTATAAATTTTTCTAGTGAGTGGCAGTCAAGTGGCCGACGAGAGACGCAAGAGATTTCGAGTTCACAGGTGAAATATTTCGGTTTCGCCGGACGTACAGGAGAGAGAGAGAGAAAGAGCGAAAAATCGGTCCACGCCTTTGGACCGGGTTACACTGCTAAAAACCAGGCTGCTTAGCATCGGCGGTCCAGCGTGTAAGAGTGCATGGTCCAACACGCCGAGAGTGCGCGGTCCAGTGCCAGGCCCGAGCGGTCCAACTCGCCGAGCGCCTGCAGTCCAGCATTGGCCGCGGGCGGTCCAGCGCCCACATTAGTTGATTTTGGGATTTATTTTGAGGGTTCTTTGGGAAAGATTTTCAGAAAGCACTTTTGGTTAATGAATATATTTTAATTTGACCATGGGCTTATAGACATCAAGAAAACAAATCAGAAGTGAGCAAGACAATTGACACAACAAATCCAGGTAGATAAATTCCTAATCCTGTGATGTAACACAATATTATGTGTTTTTACATACTTTTCTTACTATTATGGAATTGTGATGATTGCATATGTTTATGGCATAAAAAGAAAGAAATATTATGGTATGGATTACTTATGCATTTGCATGAAAACTAAAAAAGGAAGAAATAACATGATATGATAATGAAATAAAAAAAGAAAGAAATAATATGGAAAGAAGGTCTTTTGATATGACATAATTGTTTGGAATTATGATTGGAAATGATAGTAAAAATAGGATTCCCAGAGAACATTATCCTCACCACTAGGCCCAGCATGTGTTGTAGGGTATCGATCTTCAGATCAGATATCTGCTTAGTGTTTATACCAGGCCCAGCGTGTGTTGCAGGGTATCGATCTTTGGATCAGATATCTGCCTGGTATTATGTGCTATGACTCCATGATGATTTACACCAGGCCGATCATGTGTTGCAGGGTATGGTACCATACCTACCTGGTGGCACTAGGCCCAGCATATGTTGCAGGGTATCGATCTTCGGATCAGATATCTGCCTAGTGTTATATGTTTGGTTGGATGCTGGCTGGAGATCATTTATTGATGATGATTGGAACCAGAGGATAATGCATCAAAGGGAATTGGGCCTGATAATAACACACTATATAAGGAACTGGCATTTTTTTATGGTTTTTTATTTGGCATTACCTTATATATATGACATCTGATATGGTTTTCTATTTATGCATATGATTCATATGTGTTATCCATGGTATACATTTTAATGTATATTGGGTTAACTGTGTAGATTTATCTATTAAGATGTGTAAAATCTTATTTAGTGCTTACATCACAGGTCATGAAACCGCTGCACCGAGAGATAGGAATGGTGTTGCTGCAAAAGAGTCATTTCCAAGAGATGTGTGAGAGGGAAAGTTTTAGTGTGATTAAATGTTTAAAAACATGCCTTTATATACATACTTTTGGATTTTTTTGAGTTGGTATTGGTCTCACCGTCGGGTCCCCACCTTGGGTTTTGTTCTCTGTCCTCACTATATGTTGTAATAGTAGAACAATTTGATGTTAATTTTGTTATTTAGAGGTACTGGTTTAGGTGGGGGCTTCACAAGGTGGTATCAGAGCTTTGGTTCAAGAATAGGTAGAAAATGGGAGTGAGGACACCAGTACAGTATATGCATTACATCTTTAATGTTACTTTTAGATTAGATATTAGTTGTCAAATACCTATGTGGTTTTGCAAGATTGTAATATACTTTAAATCATGGAAAGATTTGAATCTAAAAATATAGATAAGGGTAAAGAAAGAGAGTAACAAGGAGATACGCAACAAGAATTAGCACAAACCTTAGTCTCTTTGTTGGGATCAATTGGAAGCACTGGTAGTCATAGAGGAGAGGCATCTAACGATTTGGTGGTTGATCAATTTCAGCGGATGCATCCCCCTTTCTTTTGTTGGGGAAGAGGATCCTATGGTTGCTAAAAACTAGTTAGAATAAATGAATATTATCTTTGAAGGGATATCTTACCCAGATGATAGAAAAGTAGCATTGGCAGTTTTGGTACTAAAAGATTCTGCCAGATTATGGTGGAGTTCTTGACATTGGCTTCATTTTCAAGTCGACCAATGAAAGACATCTATTGGGAAGAATTTACAAAAGAATTTGAGCAATTTTATATGTCCTTTTCAATTAAAGCTAAAATTAGGGTGGAATTAAATAATCTCAGGCAAGAAACTCTATCAGTTACTGCATATGAAATAAAATTCTCCTACCTGGTTAAATATGTGCCCAATTACTAACACTTGAAGAACAACGGTGTTACATGTTTCGACGTGGCCTACGGGACGAAATTTAGTCAGCTTTAGTAGCAGTTCGAACAATAAACTACGTGGAGTTACTGGTGCATGTCGCATGGTTGAACTGGAACTCAGTTTGGTGGCAACTAGTAAAGAGGAAAAGAAGAAAAGAAGAAAAGATTTGATTCTTTAAATTCTAAATTCAGATTTACAAGAAAAAAATATAGTCTGTGTTTTTCAAGAGAAGAAACTTCAACTCATTTAAGATCTAGTAGGTTCAGACTATATGAACCAAGCACTAGTAGAACTAGTTGGAGTTCAAATAGAACAATTAGATGTGGGAAATGTGGAAGATGGCATATCGAAGAATGTAGATCAGAGTCTATTCGATCAATCAGATGCTATCAATGCCAAGATTGGTTGTTTGAGCATAAACTAAAAATATATTGCTATAAAAAGAGGATAAAAATCCCAATCCCTAGAGAAGATAAATTAATCTATTTTAGTCAAGGGAGAAAAATTCTTATCATAACTATGCTCAAAGCCCAAAAGTCACTAAAGAAAGGATGTGCTGGATGTTTGGTATCTGTTGTGGACTTGGATCGACAATTTTGTCAACCCTCAGAATTATCGATAGTTAAAGAATATTTGGATGTCTTTCTAGAGGAATTAGTAGGATTACCCCCAAATAGAGAAATTGAATTTGAAATTCAATTGATTCCTGGTGCTGAGCCAATTTCAAAATCTCCTTATCGTATGGCACCTGCTGAACTATAAGAAGTTAAAATACAACTACAAGAAGTATTAGACAAAGGATTTATTAGGCCAAGTGTCTCCCCATAGGGAGCACCTATCTTATTTGTGAAAAAGAAGGACGATAGTCTTCGTATGTGCGTGGAGTATCGAGAAATCAATAAAATCACCATCAATAACAAATATCCTTTGCCTCGGATTGATGAGTTGTTTGGTCAGTTACATGGAACAGTTGTATTTTCAAAATTCGATTTACGATTTGGATATCATCAGTTAAAAATCAAGCTGGAAGATGTTCCAAAGACAACTTTCAGAACCATGTATGGATACTACGAATTCTTAGTACTACCCTTTGGGCTAACTAATGCAGCATCAACATTTATGGATTTAATGAATCGAGTGTTCAAGAAATATTTAGACCACTTTATTATTATCTTTATTGATGATATCCTAATTTATTCTAAATCTTTGGAAGAACATGATACACATTTGCATTTAACATTACAAGCTTTGAGAGAAAACCAATTATATGAAAAATTCTCGAAATGTGAGTTTTGGTTATCCAAAGTCATTTTCTTAGGACATGTTATCAGTGCAGAAGGGATTTCTATAGATCAACAAAAGATTTCAGCTATCATCGATTGGACAAGACCCACAACAGTGATGGAGGTCAGAAGCTTCTTGGGATTAGTTGGATATTAAAAGGAAATTGGTCAAGGGCTTTTCTCAGATTGTCACACTATTAACCAACTTAACATAAAATGCAACAAAATTTCAATGGGATGTAGTTTGTGAGAATAGTTTTCAAATACTGAAAGAGAAATTAACTACTGCTCCAATTCTAGCAGTGCCAGAAGGAACAGAAGGTTATCAGATATACGGTGATGCCTCGTTGCAAGGGCTAGGTTGTGTATTGATGCAACATCAAAAGGTAATTGCCTATGCGTCTAGACAGCTTAAGACACATGAAAAGAATTATCCTGTGCATGATTAGGAGTTAGCAGTTATCATTTTTGCCCTAAAAATTTGGAGACATTACTTATACGAACTTGAATGTTTGATATTTATTGATCATCCGACCTTAAAATATATCTTCACTCAAAGGGAATTAAATTTTAGGCAAAGAAGATGGTTAGAATTTATTAAAGATTATGATGTGGAAATCACATATCATCCAGGTAAAGCAAATGTGGTGACAAATGCTCTCAGTAAGAAAGCTAATGTTAATAGCTTATTAACTATCTCAGAAGAAAAGTAATTGATCTTTGAGATAGACAAGTTACAATTGGAATCTGAAATACAAAGAAACACGACGTTACTAGCCCATCTATCTGTAAGAACAGATTGATTGATGTCAATTAAAGAGGACCAGGCTGAAGACCTGGAACTACAAAAGATAATACAAAGAGTTCATAAAGGACTAGAATCTGAATTTAAAATAGATTAGGATGTTCTACTCCGATTTCAAGATAGATTATGTTTACCAGCACATCAACAACTCAGAGAAATACTATTAAAAGAAGCTCACAACTCTCGTTATTCTATACATCTGGGAGAGAATAAAATGTATCAAGAGCTAAGACAACAATACTGGTGGCTAGGGTTAAAAAAAGATGTGGTTAATTGGTTCAAAGGTGTTTAATTTGTCAGCAAGTCAAAGGAGAACAACAAAAGTTTGAAAGATTACTACGGTCTTTGCCAGTACCAGAATGGAAATGGGAGGAAGTGGTAATAGATTTTGTGGTTGGATTGCCAAGATCACCTGCAGGTCATGATGTAATTTAGATAATTATGGATAGGCTGACAAAAACTTCTCATTTTCTTGCTATAAAGACAACTTATTCTATTGAAAAATTTGCTCAAGAATATGTAAAACAAATTGTCAAGTTGCATGAGATACCAAAAGTTATTATCTCTGATAGAGATTCTAAATTCACTTTTCACTTTTGGAAGAGTATACATCAAGCTTTTGGTACAAGTTTAAGGTTCAGTACAGCCTTCCATCCTCAAACTGATGGTCAATCAGAGAGAACAATAAAAACTTTGGAGGATTTACTACGACTTTGCATTTTAGATTTTGGAGGAGATTAGTAAAGTCACTTGTCGTTGGTAGAATTTGCTTATAATAATAGTTATCAGTCTAGCATTGGAATGGCTCCATATGAAACACTTTATGGTAGAAAATGTAAATCACCTTTATGTTGGAATTAGGGGAAGGAAAGAAGTTTGATGGGTCCTACATTTGTGGAAGAAGTAACGGAAAAGATCAAAATTATTCGAGGAAGAATGAAAGCAGCCCAGGACAGATAGAAGAAATACTATGATATCAAACACCGAATAATAGAATTTTAAGAAGCAGAGCATGTATTTATTAAAGTAAGTCCAACAAAAGGTATCATTAGGTTTGGAAGGACAAGAAAATTAAAACCTAAATTCATTGGTCCTTTCAAATATTAGAAAGGGTTGGACAAGTGGCATATCAGCTAGCTTTACCACCTCAATTGATAGGAGTACATAATGTTTTTCATGTCTCAGTTTTAAGGAGATACATTCCAGATCCCTCTCATGTGGTGAATTACATAGATCCAGACATCGAAATTCTGAAAGATCTGTCTTATCCAGAAACACCAGTGAGGATCCTTGATAGACAAGAGAAAAAGCTAAGAAACAAGGTTATTCCCATGGTTAAAGTTTTATGGCATGGTCAAACTAAAAGAGAAGCTACATAGGAAGTAAAGGCAGATATGATCACTCGGTACACAGAGCTATCCTAAATTTGGAGACAAAATTTTTAAAAGGAGGAAAGATTGTAACAGCCCTAGTTTTCTTTATTTTATTTGCTTAAAAGAAAGAGCTTTTTGAGACGAATCCAACAATGTTTAATTTGTAATTTTTGCAGCTCAAAAGAATAAATTATGAATTTTTAAAAATTTGGGATAAATTTGTAACGTGGAGGATAGATTTGTAATTTTTAAATGTTGGCTTAATTCAAATTCGATTTGGCGGAGGATATATTTGCAAATACCAAATTTAGAAGGGGTTTTCTGAAAAATAAGGTTCATGCCAAGTCGATTCCGACCGAATTATAAAACCCGACCCATGTGCGTTTCAAACGCACTTCTGTGAAAGTTCGCGAGGCACGGCGGCGAGAAATTTTTATGATTTCCGGCACGCGACGGCGACGGCCGACGAAGGTGAGAATTTTGTTTGCTTTGTCATCGGGTTGTATAAATTTTTCCTGTGAGTGGCGGTCAAGTGGTCGGCAAGAGACGCAAGAGATTTCGAGTTTGTCGGCGAAATATTTCGATTTCGTCTGACGTACAGGAGAGAGAGAGAGAGAGAGAGAGAGAGAGAGAAGGAGAGAAAAACCGGTCCATGCCTTTGGACTGGGTTACGCTGCTAAACCGGGCTGCTGAGCGCTGACGGTCCAACGTGTAAGAGTGCGCGGTCCAGCATGCCGAGAGGGCGCGGTCCAGCGTCGGGCGCTGGCGGTCCAACTCGCCGAGGGCGTGCGGCCCAATGTCGGGCGTGGGCAGTGCAGCGCCCACGTAAGCTGATTTTGGGATTTATTTTGAGGGTTGTTTGGGAAAGCTTTTTAGAAAACACTTTTGGTTAATAAATATATTTTAATTTGTGACCATAGGCTTATAGGACATCAAGAAAACAAATTAGAAGTGAGCAAGATAATTGGCACAACAAATCCAGGTAGATAAATTCCTAACCCTATGATGTAACACAATATTATGTGTTATTACATACTTTTCTTACTATTATAGAATTGTGATTGTTGCATATGTTTATGGCATAAAAAGAAAGAAATATTATGGTATGGATTACTTATGCATTTGCATGAAAACTAAAGAAAGGAAGAAATAACATGGTATGATAATGAAATCAAAAGAAAGAGACAATATGGAAAAAAGATCTTTTGATATGAAATAATTGTTTGGAATTATGATTCGAAATGATAGTAAAAATGGGATTCCCAGAGAACATTATCCTCACCATTAGGCCCAGCATGTGCTGCAGGGTATCGATCTTCAGATCAGATATCTGGCTAGTGTTTATACCAGGCCCAGCGTATGTCGCAGGGTATCGATCTTTGGATCAGATATTTGCCTGGTATTATGTGCTATGACTCCACGATGATTTACACCAGGCCCAGCATATGTTGCAGGGTATGGTACCATACTTGCCTGGTGGCATTAGGTCCAGCATGTGTTGTAGGGTATCGATCTTCGGATTAGATATCTGTCTAGTGTTATGTGTTTGGTTGGATGCCGGCTAGAGGTCATTTATTGAAGATGATTGGATCCAGAGGATAATGCGTCAAAAGGAATTGGGCCCGGTAATAACACGCTATATAAGGAACTGGCATTTCTTTATGGTTTTTGAATTGGCATTACCTTATATATATGACATCTGATATGGTTTTCTCTTTATGCATATGATTCATCTGTGTTATTTATGGTACGCATTTTCATTTATATTGGGTTAACTGTGCGGATTTATCTATTGAGATGTGTAAAATCTCATTTAGTGCTTACATCACAGGTCATAAAACCACTGCACCGAGAGATAGGAATGGTGCTACTGCAAAAGAGTCATTTCCAAGAGATGTGTGAGAGGGAAAGTTTTAGTGTGATTAAATGTTTAAAAACATGCCTTTATATACATACTTTTGGATTTTTTTTGAGGTGGTATTTGTCTCACCGTCGGGTCCCCACCTTGGGTTTTGTTCTTTGTCCTCACTATATGTTGTAACAGTAGAATAATTTGATGTTAATTTTGTTATTTAGAGGTACTGATTTAGGTGGGGGCATCATCATCTTCTTCTTCTTCTATGCCTTCTTCTTCTTGTTGTTCTGGTATTCTTCTTCCTTTTCTAATAGTTCTTCTTCTTCCTCTCCTCCTCCTTCTTCTTCTTGTTCTTCTTCTCATCTTTTTTTACTTCTTCTTGTCTTCTTCTTTTCTACTTCTTCCACTTCTTCTTTTACCTCTTCTTCTCCTTCCACTTCTTCTTCTTCTTCTTCTTCTTCTTCTCCTTCTCATCTCTATCTTCTTCTTATTATCCTATTTCTTCTTGTTCTCCTCCTTCATCTTCTTCTTCTTCTTCTTCTTCTTCTTCTCCTTCTTCTTCTTCTTCTTCTTCTTCTTCTTTTTGCTCTTCTTCTTGTTGTTGTTCTTCTTCTTCCATTTCTTCTTTTTCTTCTACATGTACTTTTTTTTGTT
>JAIUJO010003093.1:22500-30105 GCA_023846275.1 Vanilla planifolia
TATTATTATTATTATTATTATTATTTCTCTTCTTCAAATTCTTCTTCTTCCTTATCATCTTTTTCTTTCTCCTCTTTTATTTCTTCTTCTTCTTCTTCTTCTTCTTCTTCTTTGACTTCTTCTTCTTACTCTTCTTGTTGTTCCTATTCTTCTTCTTCCTCATCTTATTCTTCCTCTTCCTTTTCTTCTTCCTTTTTTTGTTCCACTTCTCCTTCTTCTTTTTCTTCCAGTTTTCTTCTCCTTCTTCCTTAATTTCTTCTTCTTTTTTCACATCTTCTTCTTCATCATCCTTTTCCTCCTCTTCTTCTTCTTCATCCTCTTCTCCTTTTTTTTTCCTCTTCATCCTCTTCTTCTTCTTCTTTTCCTTCTTCTTCTTCTTTTTCTTCCTTTTCTTATTATTCTTCTTCTTGTTCCTTTTCTTATTCTACTTCTTCTTCTTCTTCTTCTTTTTCTTCTTCTTTCACTTCTTTTTCTTTGCCTCTTCTTCTTCAACATCTTCCTCTTCTTCCTTTTCTTCTTCTTAAACATCTTACTTCTTCTTGTTCTTCTTCATCAACATCTTCTTCTTCTTCCTTTTCTTCTTCTTCTTCTTCTTCCCCTACTACTTCTTCTCCTTCTCCTCCTCCTCCTCCTAATTCTTCTACTTCTTCTTCTTACTTTTCTATTCTTCTTCTCTTCTTCTTCATCTTATTCTTTTTGTTCATCTTCTTCTTTTCCCCTTTCTTCTTCTTCTCCCTCTTCCTCTTCTTCTTCTAGTTCTTCTTCTTCTTCTTCTTGCCCTTCTTCTTGCCCTTCTTCTTCTTCTTCTTCTTCCTCTTCTTCTTTTTCATCATGCTATTCTTCAACTTCCTCTTCTTCTTCCTTTCTTTCTCTTCTTCTTCTTCCACTTCTTGCTCTTCTTCTTCTTCTTCCTCTTCTTTTTCTTCTTTATCATTTTCTTCTTCCTCTTCATCTCTTCTTCTTCCTCCTCATTTTCTTGTTCGTCTTCTTCCTCTTCTTCCTAATCTTCCCCTTCTTCTTTTTCTTCTTCTTCTTCTTCTTTTTCTTCTTTCTCTTCTTCTACTTTCTCTTCCTCTACTTTCCCTTCTTCTTCTACTTCTTCTTCTTCAACTTCTTCTTATTCCACTTTTTCCCCTTGGTCCACTTCTTCCTCTTCCTCTTCTTCTTCTTCTTCCTCTTCTCTTTATTTTTGTTATGCTTCTTCCTTTTCTTCTTCCACTTCTTCTTCTTTTTCTTCTTCCTCTTCTTATTCTTCATTTTTTTCTATTCCTCTTCTTCTTCTTCTTCTTCTTCTACATCTTCTTCTTCTTCTACATCTTCTTTTTCTTCTTCTTCTTCTTTAATTTCTTCTTCTTCTTCTTCTTCTTCTTCTTCTTCTTCTTCCTCTTCTTCTCCTTCCTCTTCTTCTTCTTCTTCCTCTTCTTCTTCTTCCTCTTCCTCTTCTTCCTCTTCTTCTTCCACTTCTTCTTCTCCTCCATCTTCTTCCTCTTGTTCTTCTCCTTCTTCCTCATCATCTTCTTCATCTTGTCATTTTTCTTTCTCATCTTCCTCTTGTTCTTCTTCTCCTTTTTCTTCCTCTTATTATTATTATTATTATTATTATTATTATTATTATTATTATTATTATTATTTGTGTTATTATTCTTCTTCTTGTTTCTTTTTTTCTAATTCTTTTTCATCTTTATCATCTTTTCCTTCTTCCAACTTTTCAATTTCTACTTCTTCTTGTTCTTCTACTTCTTCTTCTTCTTCTTCTTATTCCTCTCCCTCTTCTTCTTCTTGTTCTTCCACTTCTTCTTCTTCTCCTTCTTCCACTTCTTCTTCCCCTTATTCTTAGCCTTCTTATTCTTCTTCTTTTTCTTTTCCACTTCTTCTTCTTCTTCTTCCTCCTGTTTTGCTTCTCTGACCTGTACTTCTTCTCCTTCCCTACCTTTTCTACATCTTCTTCTTCTTCTACTTCCTCTCCATCTTCTACATCCTCTCCTTCTTCCTCTTCTTCTTCCTCTTCATCATCATCATCTTCTTCTTCTTCATCTTCTTCTTCTTCTTCATCATCTTCTTCTTCTTCTTCTTCTTCTACTTCTTCCTATTGTTTTTCTTCTTCTTCTTCCTCTTCCTTTTCTTTCTTTTTCCCTTTTTCTTCTTCTTCTTCTATTTCTTATTCTTCTTCTCCTTCTTCTTTGATTTCTTGTTCTTCTTGGTCTTCTTATTGTTCCTCTAATTCCTCTTCCTCTTCTTATTCTTTCTCTTCCTCTTCTTCTTCCTCTTCTTCTTCCACTTCTCCTTCTTTTTCTTCTTCCTTAACTTCTTCTTCTTCTTTCACTTCTTCTTCTTCATCTTCCTTTTTGTCTTCTTCTTCTTCCTCTTCTTCTCCTTCTTTTTCTTCCTCTTCATCCTCTTCTTCTTCTTCTTCTTTTCCTTCTTCTTCTTCTATCTTTTCTTATTCTTCTTCTTCTTCTCCTTCTTCCTTTTCTTATTCTTCTTCTTCTTCTTCTTCTTCTTCTTCTTCCAATTCTATTTCTTTGCCTTCTTCTTCTTGATCATCTTCCTCGTCTTCTCCATCTTCTTTTTCTTCCTCTTCTTCTTCTTCTTCTCCTTCTTTTTCTTCTTCTTCTTCATCAACATCTTCTTCTTGTCCTTCTTCTTCTTCTTCTTCTTCTTCTTCCTTTTCTTCTTCTTCTTTTTCTTCCACTTCTGCTTCTTCTTCTTCTTCTCCTCCTACTCCTCCTCCTTATCCTCCTCCTAATTCTTCTACTTCTTCTTACTATTCTCTTCTTCTTCTCTTCTTCTTTTTCTTCTTCTTGTTCTTCTGACACTTCTTCTTCTTCCACTTCTTCTTCTCATTCTTCTTCTTTTTCTCTTCTCTTTCTTCTTCTTCTTCTTCTCCTCTTCCTTCTCCTTCTCCTTTTTCTTCTTATTCTTGTTCTTTTTGTTCTTCTTCTTCATGTTCTTCTTCTCCTTCTTCTTCTTCTTCTTCTAGTACTTCTTCTACTTCTTCTACTTCTTCTTGCTCTTCTTCTTCTTCTTCTTCTTTCTCTTCTTCTTATTCATCTTGCTATTCTTCTACTTCCTCTTCTTCTTCCACTTCTTCCTCTTCGTCCTCTTCCACTTCTTGCTCTTCTTCTTCTTCTTCCTCTTCCTCTTCTTCCTCCACTTCTTCTTTCTCTTCTTCTTTGCCTTCTTCTTCTTCTTCCTCCTCATCTTCTTGTTTGTCTTCTTCCTGTTCTTCCTCATCTTCCTCTTCTTCTTCTTCATTTTCTACTTCATTGTCTTCTTCTTCTTCTTTTTCTTCTTTCTTTCCTTCTACTTTCTCTTCTTCTTCTACTTCTTTTCCTTCTTCTACTTCTTTTTCTTCTTCTACTTCTTCTTATTCCTTTTTTCCCCTTCGTCCTCTTTTTCCTCTTCCTCTTCTTCTTCTTCTTCTTCTTCTTCTCCTTATTTTTGTTATGCTCTTCCTCTTCTTCTTCCACTTTTTTTTCTTCTTCTTCTTCTTCTTTGTCTTCTTATTCTACTTCTTTATTTTTCTTATTCCCCTTCTTCTTCTTCTTCTTCTTCTTCTACTTCTTCTTCTACTTCTTGTTCTTCTTCTTCTTCTTCTTCTTCTTCATTTTTTTCTGCTTCTTTATTTTCTATTACTTCTTCTCATTCCTCTTCGTCTTGTTCCTCTTATTCCTCTTCTTATTCTTCTTCCTTTACTTCTTCTTCCTCTTCTTCATCATCTTCTTCTTCTTATTCCTGGTCTTCTTCTTTCTCCTCTTCTTCTTCTTCGTCCTCTTCTTCCTCTTCTTCACCTTCTTGCGCCTCATCTTCTTCTTCCTCTTCATGCTCTTCTCCTCATCTTTTTCTTCTCCTTTTTCTTCTTCTTCTTCTTCCTCTTCTTCATCATTTTCTTTCTCCTTGCCTTCTTCCTGTTCTTCTTCCTCATCTTCCTCTTCTTCTTCTTCCTCTTCTTCTTCTTCATCTTCTTCATCTTCTTGATCATCATCTTCTTCTTCTCCTTCATCATCATCTTCTTCTTCTTCTTCTTCTTCTTCTTTTTCTACTACTTCTGCTTCCCCTTCCTGCTCTTGTTCCTCTTCTACCCCTTCTTCTTCTTCCTCTTCTTCTTCTTCTTTTGCCACTACTTCTTTCTCAACTTCTACTTTTTCTTCCTTCTTCTTCTTCTTCTTCTTCTTCTTCCTCTTCTTCAACTTCTTTCTCTTCGTGTTCTTCCCCTTCTTCTTCTTCTTCTTCTACTTCTACTTCTACCTCTTCTTCTTCGTCTTCTTCTTCCCCTACTTCCACTTCTTATTCTTCTTCTTATTCTTCTTCTTTCTCTTCTTCTTCCTTTTCTTCCTCCACTTCTTCCTCTTCTTCTTCTTGCTCTTCGTCTGCTTCTTCCTATTCATCTTCCTCTACTTCTTCCTCTTCTTCTTCCTTTTCTTCTTCGTCTTCCTCCTCATCTTCTTGTTCTTCATCTTCCTCTTCTTCTTCTTATTATTATTATTCTTCTTCTTCTTCCTCCTCCTCTTCTTCTTCTTTCTCATCTTCATCTTCTTCTTCTTTTTCTTCTTCTTTTTCTTCTTCTTCTTCTTTTTCTTCCTTCTCTTCTTCCTCTTCTTCTTCTTCTTCTTCTTCTTCTTCTTCTTCTTTTTCATCATCTTTGTATTCTTCTTCTTCTTCTTCTTCTTCTACTTCGCCTTCATCATCATCATCTTCTTCTTCTGGTTCTTCTACTTCTTCATCTTCTTCTTCTTCTCTTCTTCTTCTCTTCTTCTTCTTCTTCTTCTTCTCCTCCTTCTTCATCTTCTCCTCCATTTTTTTCTTCTTTTACTTCTTTTTCTTCTTCTTCTCCTTCTTTTTCTTCTTCTTCTACTATTTCTTCTTCTACTACTACTAGTACTTCTTTTTCTTCTACTACTTGTTTTACTTTAGGTTCTTCTTTTTCTTCTTCCCCAATCCCTAATCTTTAATCCTTAATCTTTATTCCTTAATCTTTAATGCTTAACCTTTAAGTCTTAATCTCTTAATCTCTAATCCCTCAGCCCTAATCTTTAATCCCTTATTCTAAATCCCTAACTTCTAATGTCTAAGCTTAGATCGTTAATCCATAATTCTTAACCCTAAATCCTTTATCCTTAATCCTTATTCTTAATCCTTTAACCTTTAATCCATAATTCCTAATCCTTAATCCCAATTCTTTATACCATAATCCCTAATTTCTAATCCTTAAACTTTATGTGTAACAAGTAATCCTTAGTTCATAATTCCTAATAACTGATGCGTAATATGGAAACCCTAATCCTTAATCTTTAATCCCAAATCCTTATCACTCAAATCCTTAATCCCTAATCTCTAATAACTAATCCCTATAGCCTAGGCCTACCCTCCTCAAATCATTAATCAATCGTCATCTATTTATTCTTCTTCATCTTCATCTTCTTCTACTTCATCTTTTTTTTTCATATTTTTCTTCTTCTTCTTCTTCTTCTTCTCCTTTAACTACTTTTTCTTCTTCTTCTTCTTCTTCTTCTTCTTCTTCTTCTTCTTTCTCTTCTTCTGCTACTTCTTCTACTTCTTCTTCCTCTTCTTCTCTTTCTTCTTCTTCTTCTTCTTCCTCTTCTTGTTCTTGTTCTTCTTCTTCCTCTAATACTTCTGCTTCTTCTACTTATTCTTCCTCTTCTTCTTCTTAAGCTTCTTCTTTTTCTTCTTATTCTTCTTTTTTCTCTTTTTCTTCTTATTCTTCTTTTTTCTCTTTTTCTTATTCCTCCTCGTCTCCTTGCTCTACTACTACTTCTTCTTCTTCTTCTTCCTATTCTTCTTCTACTACTTATTATTTTTTTCTATCTTTTTTTCTTCTATTTCTTCTTCTTCTTCTCCTTTTTCTTCTTCTACTTCTTCTTTTTCTTCTTCTTCCTATCATTCCTCTTTTTTCTCTTCTTCTTCTTCCACTTTTACTTCTTCTTCTTCCTCTTCATCTTCTTTTGTGCATCTTTTTCTTCTACCTGTTCTTCTTCTTCTTCTTCTTCTTCTTCTTCTTCTTCCTCCCCTTCTTTTATTTCTTCTTCTTCTTCTACTACCACTACCACTACTTCTACTACTTCTTTTTCTGCTTCTACTTCTTCTTCTTCTTCTTCTTCTTGTTTCTCTTCTTCTTCTTCTTGTTCTTTCTCTTTGCCCTTTTCTTCTTGTTCTTCGTCTTATTCTTCCTCTTCCTTTCGTTCTTCTTCTTCCCCTTCTTCTTCTTCTTTTTCTTCTACTTCTTCTTCTTCTTCATCTTCTACTTCATCTTCTTGTTCATCTTCCACTTCTTTTTCTTCTTTTATAAGAAAATTCTTCTTCTTCTTCTCCTTTTTATACTACTTGTTCATCTTTCTCCACCTTTTGTTCCTCTTCTTCCCCTTCTTCTTCCTCTTCTTCTTCTTCTTCTTCTTCCTCCTCATCTTCTTGCTCTACTTTTTTTCCTCGTTCTTCTACATCTTCTTCTTCTTCTTCTTCTTCTTCTTCTTCCTCCTCCTCTTCTTCTTCATCTCCTTTCCCTTTTGCTTCTACCTCTTCTACTTACTCTTCTTCCTCTTCATCCTCTTCTACTTCTTTCTACTCTGCTCCTTCTTGTTCTTCTCTTTCTTCTTCTTTGGCTTCTTCTTCATCTACTTCTTCCTCTACTTTTCTTCTTCTTCCTCTACCTCTTCTTCTTTTTCTTGTTGTTCTTCTTCCTTTTCTTCTTGATCTTCTTCTTTCACTTCTTCCTCTTCTTCTTCATGCTCCACTTCTTCGACTTCTTGCTCTTCTTCTTACTTTTCTTCTTTTTCTTCCTCCAAATTATCTTGCTCTTCTTCTTCCTCATCTTCCTCTTCCTCTACTTCTTTTATTTTGCCTCTACATCTTCTTCTTCTTCTTCTTCTTCTTCTTCTTCTTCTTCTTCTTCGTCTTCTTCCCATTCTTCCTTCTTTTAATCTTCTTTCTCTTCTTCTTCTTCTTCTTCTTCTTATTCTTCTTCATATTCTTCTTCTTCTTCTTTTTCATCCTCTTCATCATCATCTTCTTCTTCTTCTCCTTCTTCTTTTTCTCCTTCTTCTTTTTCTTCTCCTCCTCCTTCTTTGACATCTTTTTCTTCTGCTTCTTCTTCTTCTTCTTCTTCTTCTTCTTCTTCTCCCTCCTCGTCTTCTACATCTTCATCTCTTTCTTCTTTGGTTTCTTCTTCTTCTTCTACTTCTACATTTTCATCTTAATCTTCTCTTCTACTTCAACTTCTTTTTCCTCCTCTAATTCTTCTTCTTGTTCTTCTTCTTCTTCTTCTTCTTTTTACTCTTCTTCTTCTTCTTCTTCTTCTTCTTTTACTTCTTCTTTCACTTCTTCTACATCTTCTTCTTCTACTTCTTCTTCTTCTTCTTCTTCTTAATCTTCTTCTTCTTCCAGTTCTACTTCTTCTTTTTCTTCTTCTTCTCCTCCTTCTTCTACTTCTTCTTCTAGCTCTTCTTCATCTTTTTTTCTTCTTCTTCTTACTCTTCTTCTTCTTCTTCTTCTTCTTGTACTTCTTCACCTTTTTCTGCTTCTTCTTCTTCTTCTTCTTCATCGTTTACTTCATTTTCTTATTCTTGTTCCTCTCATTCCTCTTATTCTTCT
>JAIUJO010002540.1:0-2500 GCA_023846275.1 Vanilla planifolia
CTTCTCCTCTTCCTCTACTTCATCATCTTCTTCTTATTCTTCTTTCTCCTCTTCTTTTTTTTTATTCTTCTACTTATTGTACATCTTCTTCTTCTTCTTCTTCTTCTTCTTCTTCAACTTGTTGTTCTTCTTCTTTTTCTTTCCTTCTAACTCTTTCTTTTTTTTCTTGTTCTACTTCTTCTTCCTTTTCTTCTTCTTCTTTATTTACATCTACTTCTTATTCTACTTCCCCTTTTTATTCTTTATCTTCATCATCTTCTTCTTCTCCTTCTTATTCTTCTTCCTCTTCTTCTTCTTCTTCTTCTTCTTCTTCTTCTTCTTCTTGTTATTCTTCTTCTTCTACTACTACTTCTTCTTCTTTGACTTCTTATTCTTCGTCTTCTTTTCCTTCTTCTTTCACCTCGTCTTCTTCTTCTTCTTCTCCTTCTTCCTCTTTTTCTTCTTCTTCATCATCATCTTTTTCTCCTTCTTCTTCTTGCCTTCTTCTTCTACTTCTACTTCTTGTTTTTTCTTCTTTTGCTTCTTCTACTTCTTCTTCTTCCTATTCCTCTTCTTTTTTTTCTTCTTCTTCTTCTTCTTCTTCTTCTTATTCTTCTTCATCCTCTTTTCTTCTTCTTCATCTTCCTCTTCTTCTTCTTGTTCTTCTTCTTATTCTTCTTCTTCTTCTTTTTCTTCTTTTTCTTACTCTTCTTCATTTTCTTCTTCTAATTCTTCTTCTTCTACTTCTTCTTCTTCTTCTTCTTCTTCTTCTTTTTAAGCTTCTTCCTTGTCTTCTCCTTCTTCTTTTTCTGCTTCATCTTCTTCATCATCATCATCTTCTTCTTATTCTTCTTCCTCCTAGTCTTTTTCTTTTTCTTCTTCTTCGTCTTCTTCTACTACTTTTTTTACTTCCTCTTCTTCTTCTTCTTCTTCTTCCTTTACTTCATTTTCTTTTTCTAATTCTTATTCTTCTTATACTTCTTCTTCTTCCTCCTCCTCTTCTTCTTTTTCTTTCTCCTCTTCCCCCTCCTCTTCTTCTTCTTCTTGTTTGTTTTCTTCTTCTTTTACTTCTTCTTCTTCTTCATCTACTTTAGCTTTTTCTTCTTCTATTTCCTCCTCTCCTTATCTTCTACTTCATCCTCTTCTTCTATTCTTCTTCCTCCTCTTCTTTTTCTTCTTCTTCTTCTTCTTCTTCTTTATTTTACATCTTCTTCTTCTTCTTCTTCTGATCACTACTTCCTCACTTCTTTTTTTTGTTCTCCTTCTTTTTTTTCTTTTTCTTCCTCCTCTCCATCTTCTTCTTCTTCTTCTAGTTCTTCTTATTCTTTTTCTTACTCTTCTTCTTCTTCATCTTCTTCGTCTTAATCTTCTTCTTTTTAATCTACTTCTTCATCTTCTCCTTCTTCTTATACTTCTTCTTCATCATATTCTTCTTCTTCCTCTTCTTCTTCTTCTTCTTTTTCTTGCACACCAACTTCTTCATCTTCTTCCTCTTATTCTTCTTCTTCTTCATCATCATCATCATCTTCTTCTTCTCTTTCTTTTTCTTCTTCTTCTTCTTTTTCTTCTTTGACTTCTTATTATTATTCTTCTTTTTCTTCTTCTTCTTCCTCTTCTTCTTCCTTCTCCTCCTTCTCCTCCTCAACTTCTTCATTTGCTTCTTCTTCTTCTTCTTGATCTTCTGCTTATTCTTCTTCTTCTTATTCTTTTTCTTCCACTTCTTCTTCTTCTACTTCATCATCATCATCATCATCATCAACTTCTACTTCTTTTCTTCTACTACTACTACGTCTTCTTCCACTACTTATTCTTCTAGTTCTTCTTCTTCTTCTTGTTCTTTTATTTCATAATCTTCTTCTTCTTCTTCTTCTTCTTCTTCTTCTACTTCCTCTTCTACATCTTCTTCTTCTTCTACTTTTTCTTCTCTTTCTTTTTTACTTCTTTTTTTTCTTCTTCTTCTAATTCTTCTTCTTCTTCTTCTTCATCTCCTTATACTTCTTCTTCTTCTTATGCTTCTTATTATTCTTCTACTTCTCCTTCTACTTCTTCTTCTACTTCTTCTATTTCTTCTTCTTCGTCTTGATCTTTTTTTTTTCTTCTTCTACTACTTTTTCTTCTTCTTCTTCTTTTTCCTCTTCCTCTTCTTCTTCTTCTATTTATTCTTCTTCTTCTTCTTCTTCTTCTTCTTTATCTTCTTCATCATCATCATCTTTTTCTTCCACTTGTTCTTCTTCTTCAACTTCATCTTCATCTTCTTCTTGTTCCTCTTCTTCTTCTTCTTCTTCTTCTTCTTCATCTTCTTCTTCTTCTTCTACTACAACTTCTTCTTCGTCTTCTTCTTCTTCCTCTTCATCTTCTTCTTTTTCTTCTTCTTCTTCTTCTTCTCTTTCTTCTTTTCCCTCTTCTTCTTCGTGTTCTTCTTCTTCTTCTTTTTCTAATTCATCTTCTATGACTTCTTCTACTTATTATTCTTCTTCATCGTCATCTTCTTCTTCTCCTCCTCCTTCTTCTTCATCATCTT